>JAQGCC010002827.1:0-17083 GCA_034698905.1 Xestoiulus laeticollis | reverse complement strand
TTGAAGTTAAATTTCTTAAGATGCATCATAACGTCTTATTTAGTGGACAGTTTTTAAGATGTTTTAATTTGCAGTGTTGCAGAAGCCTATAGACTACCACTCTCCAAAGTGTTATAGCATTGCAATTAGACTGACAAGTTCCAGGGTAACTGCAGGACAACAGACTCACCACATTGTCCTCCTTCATCGCTGCCATCAGCGCAATTCTTAATGCCATTGCACACCAGCTCCTTGTCCAGACAAAGCGTCCAGTCTGCACACCAGAACTGAAGATTCGCTTCCGAGCAGGAAACGTTCTTGGGGCCGGCACATTCCTGTTCGTCAGATCCGTCGTCGCAGTCGATGGAACCGTCGCAGTGCCAGCGGGAAGGAATGCACTCTGCGTGGACACTCTTGCAGGTGAAGCCGTTACACGGTACTAGAAGAGACAACAGCGATAAAATAAGTTCGGTTCGCTGCTGTTAGTAAAGCTGAAAGTTACCTTTCCGAGTGCATCCTGGCGCCTCATCAGAACCATCCGTGCAATCCTGGTTGCCGTCGCAAACCCATTCCATGGCGATGCACTTGCTGTTGTCGTGACATCGGAATTCGGTCTGAGCGCAGGGTCCGGCAATGGCGCCGCAGTTGATCTCGTCGGAGCGGTCACCACAGTCGTTGGCTCCATCGCAGCGCCAGCGCATCACGATGCAGTTGCCATTGGTGCAGTGAAACCAGCCGTCGGGACACTCGATAGCTGTGAATGTCAAGTCAATGATCAGATGTCAAACGCCTTGACCATTAAAAAAGATTAAGTGGCGGTTTGGTGGAATGTCGCAGGAATTCAACGATTTTCCAACCGGCTAGAAACAATCAAGTTATTGACTTGCAATCTCTTCGGAGTATAAACATGTTGAAGTCGTAATTGCTTATAGTAAATGGTTGAACATGCATGGCATTGGACATCTCTTTAAATCATGCTTATGGATATGCATGGCGTTGTACATATCAAACCATAATTTTGACTGCAGTGTACATTTTTACTGCACGTATTTAAATACCAACTGCAGTAAGTATACAATTCCACCTCATGAGCTAATCCTAGAAACTTATAAATATTTCATAAAAACGTAGAACCGAACCACTTGTCTTTTCAATATTCGACCTTTAAACTCTGGTTTGGCTATACTAGTAGTTTTATTCTCACATACATTTTCATTGCGCAATTATGTACTAATTAGACGTTGGTTTAGCGCAATTTTCAATCAACAAATTTGAGGTTATTTTTTAACCCGAATCGCAGATTTAATATATAAAGTAAAAATTAAATTGGGTTACTCGTGGATTTCAAAAATCTGTACAAAGTTTATTTTATTATAAACATGGGCAGCTAGTTGTCAGTTTATTTATAAGGTTTAGAAATTAAAAAAATCTACAATCCATTTCTTTAGGTATTGAAAACTGGATAAAAAATGTCAAAGATCAAATAATACTTGCCACATTCTTGTTCATCGCTGGCATCTTTGCAATCTTCGACATCATCGCAGACCATAGTGCTGTTTATGCAACCTCCAGAAACACACTCGAACATTGAAGCTGGACATTTTTCACCTAAATTGCGAAATATTTGTTGGCCTAATCTTGCTTAAAATTAAAAAGGTTGAACGTTTTTACACCTGCTTACCAAACACAAAACCGCAGCTATTAAAAAGCACACACAGAATAATTAGTAGTTGAAACGATGAACGGTTAATATTTGGCCACGGTAAGCCAAAAGCCATAATTTGGGAGAAATATTTTTTTTTTTGCACAAAGTTAATACTGATAGGTATTTTTCGCAAAAATCCTGTTCGAGTTTACTGCAGCTTTGAGATAATGCCATCGCGCACATCCCTTTATGGACTCCGATCATTCTTGTTATTGGGCCTGGTGGTGACGTCATTCACATGTTTATTTCAGGAATTTGAACTTTGTTTTCACCAAACTGTTAAAGAACAAGTTAAATCTAACCTGGGTCATTTAGTATGCATTCTTTAAAGAAAACATGCAAATATTTGATGCAACCCGGTCTTGAATGTGAATTGCATATCAAATTTAATCTTTTATGCTACTTTGTACTTGACCCAAAAGGTACGTTCACGAATTTTATCTTATCTATATTTTACCTGCATTTTGGCCATTACGATAAATTCCTTGTTAAAGTTACCCTGTCCGCACCGAGTTTCTGCAATTAATCCAAATTTTATTTCGTATAACAAAAAAAATCATGTATAGAATTCGTGTACGTACCTATAATGAGGACTATTTTCAACTTAAATGTACATTACATGTACTGTATCTTAAAAATTAGCATTTCCAAATCTCTGAATTGAATTGAATTAAGGGCTAAGTTATTAAATTTATTTGATTACAGGTGCAAGTTAGTTTTTACTTGGTTGATTAAGCACCTATCAAATTTTTAATTTATTTTATATTATTCGCATGTATTTATTTTATATTACATTGGAATTCGATAATTACGATGTCGGATATAGCGATTTTCCAGGATAACGATTTCGAACAATGTGTTCATTTGGTTTGTTATCTTACAGTACATGTACGTACAGTTACTATACTTTGTTCGGATATTATGATGTCCGGTATAACGATAATCCGGGCATACCAATCCCATTTTTAAAGGAAAAATGCTCCTTTCATTCGCATATAACGATTTTTTTTTATTTCCTCCCCCATAAATCCCTACATGTATTTCTGTACATGAAAAAGGTTCGTATTTTGTATTAAATTTAAGTAAAATTTAGGCTAATAGTTACATTTATACATGTGTATAATTCACTGCTGATATTTATTTAATTTTTTAAATTTAGAAATACATGGACTATAAAACTATATATACAAATTTTAAAATTTATCTTTATTATTAAATAATTCTTTTCTAAATATCGGTTTACAAGACTTATACTTTTTCCAGTTCAGATAAAAGATTTCACTATTTTTTATGAAAAAAGTTTTATATTTCCCATTTATTTCCAGCAAATTTACCTCTATTTAATTAATTACTATTCTATACTTATTACTAATTTTTTGCAGTCATAACATTTAATATATACATGTGAATCAATTTCAAACTTGTATTTCTGTATTTCTGTTACTTTTCATAAATCCGGATATAACGATGTCTCTTGAAGATCGTTATAAGCGAATTTCATTGTATTTGTTTTGTATTATATATTATGTATTATATACTGTATATTAGTGTTTTTAAAGTTAAACATTTTTTTAATTTTCTGATATGGCGCGACATGTTTGAATTTTCCCGCGGTTTTCAACACGTAAGATTCTTCCTAAAGCGTCATTGCGTAACTTGGTTTTTGCCCATCATCTCCGGAGGGCGCATCAGTCGGATTTGCACCTGATTTGCACTTGAATTCTTGAAAGCAAGAGTTCGAAACAAAATGGTTGATTTTGGGATTATTTCGTTCGGTCGTCGAAGGCAGATTTGTTATTTTGAACTAATGATTTAGCCGTAATTTACTAAGGTGAGTTTGAACGTGTTGATTATTCGCTTTATGACCTTTATTCCTTAAAACGAGTTCTTGGCCTGATTTCTATGCTTTATCATTAATTTAACCTTGCCAATGACATAAACAGCTGAACGTCATAGGCTTAAAATTGGTTTCGTTTTTTTTACCTTCTATTCCTTACTGCATTGAAGCTGGATTTTGTTATCTGGGACTTATTTCTTAATTGTTTTTAATGGGCGAATGTGAGCTTGCGTGGCCATACTAGTTTAACCCCTTAAATAATAAAAGGTTTTTTGTTTTAAGGATTCGTGTAAGCTACATAAGGCTAGTTGTAAAGGTTGGGTTGCGGAAGTTATTGATATGCAGTACGTTATAATACCAAATATATAAAATTTCGCCAGTAAATTGCTGTCTTTGGTAAATTATTAACCTGTTGGAGGTTAATACCTTTTTAGCTATTAAAATGGCGATAAAAATGCGCTCAGACAGCTGTCCGAATTTTAGTTAAACAAGGTGCATTTGTGCATGTACCCTCGATTGCTGTGCGACAGGGTTTCAGCAAATTGACCTGGAAAGTTTGGAATTTTCGGGGAAATTAGATTGACCTGGAACAGCCAAGAAAAAGTAATTTATTTAAAAAAAGTCCGGAGAGTTTTAACTTAAATTATTACATTTGCTTTCATAAATAGCCAGGTAATTTTTTATTGCAAAAGTCATGAGATGGGACACTCGTCCATTTAGCAACATTTTACGTAAATCAAAATCGACATTTCACAATTTTATTCAACATACTGAAACCTCAAATAGCATAACTTTTGGTTTGATCCCAATGGTTTGTTCTATTCACAGATTGTGGTGTATAATTTGAAAATTTTTCTTTGAACAACAAGATAAAAGTTGTTAGGCATATTGTCTTGTTTTTTAATTTTTCGTCGTCAGGATAGCCAGTTTAAAATTGCTTTAAACACTGGAAAATAGGGGAAGTTGAAAATTTCATTGCTGGGAAACTCTGTTTTACATTGCCTGTCTCAAATTCAATGCAATTGCAGCATTATCATATAATTATTCAGGCCACTTTCGTTTACACACAATAATTAAATGACGTGAAGTGGTTACATCATAGGGGTTGTTCCATGCATGTTAAAATCTAACGTCACTAGCATGACTAATCATGACAGTATTATTGAATGATTCCAAGGATTTATAGAATTAAGCCATCATTCCTTGTCTGCAGTGGCATATCCTTGTAACCTTCAGAAATGTCAACCTTTATTTGTGTACGTCTTGGGAAAAAATAGTTTGAAGCATATTAAGGTGTACTTGCAAAGCAAGCAAGGCAACTATTCTTGGTTTGCTCTTCATGTGTTGGTAGTAAGCATAAATACATGAGAAACAATACTCTGATAACATGTAAAATGGCACACATTTTATTTCATTATAGCCTTTTTCGATGGCCCACCCAGTAGAAAGTTTATTAATTGCTAATATTTTATACCAAGTTTATTACATTTTATAAAAAATGGCCAGGCACACAGCATGTCTTTTGGATAAATTTTAAGTTGAGAACATTTTTTCCTTAGTTTAGGCAAATGGAATGGGTAAGGGGGTGTTGGCTCGCTATTCAATTTTTGTAATAAATTATTGCCTGCATTTAAAAAAGCTGAACACCCCTGGGCCATACAATGTAGTTGTTTTAATAGTTTGTTTTGTAGATTCATGTTTGCAATTGCAATTACAATTGCAATTTTCTTACAATTGCAATTCAACTATTTGCCAAAATATTTTGTAGACTTCATGGTGAGAACCTCTATACAAACCTTTTTGAGTTTCTTCAGAGAAAATCTCTGAGATTTATCATAATTACACATGTACCTAACTTTATATGCTTATGGTTATCTTATAGATCATTGCTATTTTCAAATTGTAATGTAGTATGATTATGACTTTGGTAAATTTTGGTAAAAAAATATCATGATAGACGTGGTAATTCATTTTTATTTTACTTAGCTTAGAATGAATTTTGTCTTTTTGAGGTAGCTGATTGTGAAATTAAAAAGATAATAATTGGCTTGCCTAAAACTAAATTGTTATACATTTAGTGTAGGTCACCTAGTAGGCTACATTGCACAGCATGGTCTATATTTTTATGACTTGTCTATTGACACCACTATTGCTTGTGTTAAATGATCATATTGACGCATCCCAATTGCATGTTTATTTTTTGTAGAGTTTGCGAATTGTAAGAGTATGTAGTAGGCCTACAGCCTACTTCAAAGTCCATCCAATTCCTGTTTGTCTCCTAATAATATCACTCTTTTCGTTACCATTGTTTGATTATGACAGGGATTTAGTCAGAGTGCACAACCGAACAGTTTCATAATCTATGGGAAAAGCTTATCTCGTGCAATCGAGTTAGCTCCAGTTTTTGGTGCAGGGTCTATCGGCATAAAATCAATTTCGAGATCATTAATGCTTCCTGAAGTTTAATCAAACTCGATTTGAAATCACGGGTTTTTTTGCACCTTGGTGTAGGCCGTGTTTTTAATCTCAGCTCATTGCTTTTATCTAGAACCATCCTTTTTATATCAGCTAAATGTGTCGTCGCGAGAGAGTTTATTATCCTAGTGCAAATTTTAATTTATGCCTTGCCATCATCGTCATCTGCACCAACAAGTAATCCCAAAGCCGATTAAGTCTAAAGCGGTAGACTTCTTTTGGTCTATGCCAAACAGCATACCTTACAGCGGACAATGCCAACAATCAAACCTAAATTTACCACAGAATTCGTTTCAAAGTAAGTCACCGACTAATTTGTTTACTTTTTTCTAGTTTTACAGGGGGGACTTCATCGTTTTCTGGGAAGCCTGAGAGCGAATCGCTCTATCTCTCCCTCCTTCCCCTTGTCGCGGATAATTTCCAGTGTGATTCCTAAACCCTCGACCATTCTCAATCGAGCAATCAATGTATTCTCTCGAAAAGATGGTCGATTTCGTTGGCTCTTCCCCGTTGAGTCTTTTTATGCCTGCTTACATCCAAAGGAGACTTCTATCTTTTGGCATCATGAGCATTTACAACGGTTCATGCCCAACTAACTGCTCTGGACATGGCGAGTGCGATAAGGGTATCTGCGTTTGTGAGGTAAGCCCAACGTTCCTATTGTTTTTTATGCTTTTTTTTTTGCATTTTCCCATGGGTTATAGTGCTGTAATGTTTTTAATATTTTTCGTTAAGGTGCAATTCGATGGGGATAACTGCATGGAGCCAAACGTCCCGTACTTTGTGGCGTTTGCTACTATCTTCTATGCAATTGCTGCAGTTTCCTTCATTCAACTGGTAAGGGCATATAATTACTTTATTGGGTGTTTATTGGGGGGTAAAACTATCCTCATTTATTTATTGTTATTGCTTTCCATTGCCACAGATTTTGTGCATCCGCTCTGAATTCATAAAAATGAAAAACCCATGCATCATGACGTCGCTGCGGGTGACAACTCAAAAGGCGATTTATTTGGTTGTCTGTTTGGCGTCTATCATCAGGGGAGTGTACTTCTCATACCAGGTAAGAATACTTGTTTGAATCATGTTTTCTTGATTTAGCTTTCCGGTGATCATGGCTCAATTTAACTTGTTCTGTTTAGAACTCTTTTAAGGGAAAATTTAAAATTTTTACTAATTGTATTTGCTGAACCGAGACATAATTTTAAGATGCTAAACTTTTTTGTGGATTTTTGTTTGTGTAGGCTACACCTAAAGGAATGCATGGTAAAAATGCACATATTTTAAACGCTAGCTAGTTTTATGCACTTTTGTTATTAATCAAGACTAGTTTATGAAAATTTTCCTCATACTTATTATATAGTCATTAAAATGATTATTCGAGAGAGTGCAATTAACATTATTATCATATTCTGTCAATTTGCTGCCATTTGAGTTGAGAACGCACCCCGTTTCACCTGTTTGCCATATGCGTTTCACTTTCACGTTCGGCATAATTTCAATGTGCTGATAATAGCAGTTCGTTGTCACCATTTTTGTTTGTTGCTGCATTAATTATTCATTCGAAAGTGCTATTGTTCTTGACCATTCAAAGGTCGTGTCTATGGTTATCGATTTCATAATGATGTTACCGCAGGAGGAATGTGCGTGTGCATTGTATTGTTTATATTCGAAATTAGCATGGATTCCACCTTGACACGATGGTTAGACATAGATATAGGTTAATTTTATGTTTTGTTTTCTGAACTTGAGGATACGAAGAGGGAAACCATATGTTTATGTATTTTATGGCACAGTAATGCCTTATCTTACCGTTCTATTCCTAGCTGATCTTAGCGATATCCTTTTGGAAATGTTAAGTCTATATCATGTCAAATACCTTTATATTGAATGTGGTTTTTCGCAGTTTTCTACGGTTTTTCCTAATCAAATGCCGATGTAGTGCTATATTTCCTCTTTTGCCTTTCTCCCATAGTAATTCTCCCCGTTTTTTTTTTCGCTTTTTCCAGACCTATGGTTTATCTAATCAGATTGTGAGGGTCGTTAAATAAGTACAAAGAAACATACATTAAACATAAAAAAACGAAAATGTATTAATAGATTTGAAAATGATTACTGTAAATGCTAATGCCAATTGTGTCAAATAAACGTTTCCCACCGTTTATGTAAACCGCTAAAAAAGCAACACCTTAAAAACAAGGCCGTAGACAATATTTGCACGACCTACTTTAATAGCTTTTTGGTAAAACGGCAATAATGAAACCTAGTTTGCATATTGACTTTTCGGTTTTTGCACGAAGTCTTCAAGTCAAGGATATAAGTCCACATATATCCGCTTTTCTGTCATTTTCTGAACAATAACTGTGTGATTAGCCCTACCAATCGTAATAAATAAAAACCTTTTATTTTTTTAGGGCAAGGAGACTCCCAATTGGGCCAACAGTCTTCTGAGCGCTTACTACCCGATTCTCCTGACTGGATCATCTCTAATTGTCTGTTTTTGGGCAGAAGTGAGTGGGCCTTCTCATTTTTGTTGTTGTCATGTTACCCTTGGATCTGATTTAATTGTCACCAATGCAGGTTTTTCATTTGGCCGACATTCGATTGGACAAGCAACGGTTTCTGGGCAAATCGTTTATCGGATTCATCGGTTTCAATGTTATCGCTTATTCGCTGCTTTTTGCCGAATTTCTCTTGACTTGGTTTACCGATGAAGCTAAAGTGAACAGGGTGAGTTGTACATTTTTTTTGTATTCTGCATTATTATGTCGAGCAGTTCGCATTGTGTAGTTGATATCTGTGATATTGGGCAAATCTCAGACTATCTATTGAAAGTCATGCCGCTTGCAAGTGATATTTAAGAGCATGTAGGTGCACTATCATTGGGGTGATCTATTTACAGATGTTGTGGACCAAAAAAACTTATCATAATTTTTGCTTGGTGATCTAGTAACGTGTTTATCAACATTTATTAGCCCCAGGCCATACTAGGCTGGAAACGCGCGTTTGGCTAACCTCAAACAAGGCTTTTAATTAATTAAAAAAGAATTTTCGCTCAAGATGTGCAAATTTTATAATTCTAGAATTTAAATTAAATTCGATGCCCTTTTTGAGGCGCGTTTCCAGCCTAGTGTGGCCTGGGGCTTAAAAAGATTACATAGGCACTTTCAGATCTGCCATGATCTCTTATTGTAGATACATTGTTTTTATTTTTTGTTTACGTTTGGATTGTTTTCATTCAAACAGAACCAGCTCACCAATATGTTCTACGGCTGTTATGCTATCCTTTTGTTCATCGTGGTGATTTTCTTTCTCTTTTATGGAGTGGAAGTTTATTTCAAAGTAAGTTCATGCCAGATGTCAGAATGACAAGTTGCCCTTTATTAGCACTTATCCAGTTTAATTGTTTTTACGAGAAGTGGTTGTATGAAATGGCGACATTATTATATCGTCATCTAGTTAAAATTGGTTTTTTTCGGACACTTGTTGCAACATCACGCATGCTATTGTGAGGGCAAATCGATGCGCAGCTGTGTTTTGCAATTCGCATTTTAGCGCCGGCATTTCAGAGGCAGTGTAAATCTCGGACAGTATTTATAAGGTCAAGGCCTGAAAATTGATTTAGCACATTTGCTTATTCTCATTGATTTAGCGTTTTATATGGAATACTATTGTCACAAATTTATTTAAATAATTTGCATTTGTCTGGACTTGTGACACTTTATCTGCATAAAGTCGTAAACATGTTTTGTTAAATTGTGACCTCCTTCCAAGTCAAATTGTGACCTCCTTCCAAATCAAATTTTATCAATTTTTGCTACCCCCCCGCATTGTAATGGTTTCAACATTTTTTTTTTTCAAAATACATATACATAATGGAATTATGAATCTGAATTATTTCATATAGTTGTAATTTAATACAATGCTTGACATTGTTTTTAAGTAGTAAAAATAATATAAATGGTTTCCAGGGTATTGGGAATTGTTACTTTAATCATGCACATGTGGTATATTGACACTGAGCTGCACCACATGGGAACGCTATTGATCAATGTTGCAGCTGATGGCCGATTTCTCAAATAAAACTGCAAACAAGAAAGATCCTTGAATATTTGAACAACGCGAACGAAATGCATTATATGATCTATATGAGTCATGAAATCGCAATATCTTTGACTGCATGCATATTATGTACATTTCATGTTCTTTGCATTTTACTAGATCCGTGGAGGCTTTGCCCGAGGGACCCCACGAAGCACGGATAATGCCCAACTACATCAGTCGAGATTCGGATTGATTTTTCAGGCCATCATGCTGCTGATTACCATTGGTTTCCTATTTTCTGAAATGTTTGGACAGTTTTGGAAAGACAAGTAATGCAATAAGTAATATTACATGTTTTTGACTGAGTTCCAAAAAAGATTCTCTTCATCAACGAAATTTCATTTGCCACTAGGGTTGCTGTCTTGGGACGGAACTATCATGACGTCTTGTTTCGTGTAGTGGAGATGGGCGTGGCGTTGTGGTTTCCTTGCGTTTTGTGGAATTGCATAAGGTAAGCTGCCACTTATTTGTTATTCAACATTTAACCTGTTGGTTGCTATTGTGCGAATTTGCGACAATTTGCAAACAATGCAACAACTCCACCAAAGTATGACTGTAAAATAACGTTTCTTTTATAACGTAAGACCCTGTGTAAAAGAATATCCTGTCTAAAAGCATATTTTTCACTGGTCCCAAGAGTATGCTTTTAGACAGTTTCTACCGTACAATACTTTTACACACTGTGAAAATCCATTTTTTTTTTTCTCTAAATTTCCATATTATTTGTATGCTGCTTTTGTTGCAAGTATATATCACAACTGAAAATTTGCAGAGAACAAGTGCAGAATTAATCTAAACGTGCATTAACAACTAAAGTAATATATAGCATATTCATTAGAGCAGATATATAAAATGATAATAAATTCATATAATTTTATCATTATTATGCGGTATTAATTAATGATTATTATCCCCAGCCTAATTGCCTCAAAAATGCTATCAATTAACATAGAAACATTATATACCGGTTTTGCTATTCCCAATTTTGTGAGCAACCCAATCGAGTTTTCTGATGTTTCCTTTCATATTCTTGTTAGAGTTAATAAGTTGCACTTGGTGCTTATTTATTGGCAGCAAACTGTGATAACCTATTTACTTTATCTAATTGCTTCCTATATTACATTAATATCATACTTTTTCGCTTCATATTGTGACTCGAACATTGTGCTTATTTAGCCACCCTCACAAGCATGATCACATGCAGGTCTGGGAAGGGAGAAGATAGTTTTTTAGAGAAGATGGAGCATGGTCGTGGGCGATGCTCAGAGGCACTATCTCGGCATCTGCCTAGAAACACTGTGATATGCTGCAAAAACCCTGTCAGGTCTCGCAACGGCCAAGCAGACGGCGTCACAATTTAAACCACTAGTGCATGGTGTTCTGCAAATTAAAGCTTAAATTATTAAAAGCCATCTACAATTTATTTAACGTTAGAGCTATGCGTTTTGATTAGTATCTCCAAAGTGAAAATGATAGTGTTAATGGTTGATCGCAAAACTAATTGCTGATGTGAAAATTGCACAGGGGGACGCGAGTCACATTCTGCTAGTTACAAAAAGTAATAATTTTGGGTCGGGGGCCCCGATTCGGGTTAGAAAGTGAAGGAGAATAAATGAGTTTGCAGTTTCTTTTCTTGTTCAAATATTGTGTTCGGACAGTAACCCATTTAAATCCCAATAAAACGCGTTTTGGTACTCGCTCATATTAGTTCGTCAGCGAGACATATTGCACTGGATTCCTTCCCAACAAACAAGCCTCCTTGTGGCGTTAACGATTAAATTTGCAATAAAGTAGGTCAATTTAAAATAGATGAATACGTTGTGTGGTAGCAGAGACTTCAAAATAGCAAATCTGAAAATTTTCTATCTTTTCCAAATATACATGCATTTGTATTTAGGGTTATTTGGGATTTGGTAGGCCTACATTTGTGGGTTTAAAATTTTAATTGAAAACAGAGCAGACAATTTCTTATTACAGAGACTGTAATGCCAAATTTTCTACTTTTCTTAAAATTTGGAAGTATAATATAAACCGGTTTTATTTCCACGAACTTCAGTATGCCTGCTTCAAGTTTCAACATAAGTTGATAAATTTTGAAAATGCTCGGCTACAAAAGTAGAGTAATTTTTATTTTTTGTAAATTCGCAAAACACATTTATATTTGTTCCCAACTTGTACGCCTTATTGGCTGGATTATTTTGTTACTGTTCCAAAAGTAGTGCACTGTTGCAGCTATTAAAGTTGAAACTTATTTCGTTTTTCTCCTTTGCAGCCCGGAGCAACTGTGGATCCTGAATCCACGTAAAATCTTCAAGAGACTCGATTTGGATCGGAGCCAGACTCCTCCACCCGAAGCAGAGGCCCTGTTCGAGGAGCAGAGATGCCAGATTCAGCCAAAGACATTATGTGCCCCATTGCACGAACAATTGCAGAGAGGTAGGAACCGATTTTGGCACTTTGTTTTCCTCCCCCCATATAAAGTTGAGCGAAACATGAAATTAGAGTACTTACTGCTATCCAATTCTGGATAGCATGGTGATTTCAGTCTTTAGATAGTGTTTTACGAGTCATGACTATGCCTGCTCACAGTAGGCACTTTTGATTTTAGTTTCTCGTAAACTGACGTAGTTGATAGAAAATACAGTTCTCTCTCCATTTTGGGGAAACTCCACTGCATAACTCAAAATACATGAACAATGCCATTATGATAAAATTCATACAAATAAGCAGTGTTCATCACCGGATGTTGGCGTTGCTTTGGTTTAAATAATTTTGATGAATTTGGGTTGCATGAATAAAAACGAACAAAACCTTGAATTAAATAACAGAAAAACATTCAAAGATTTTGCTTAGTGATCAAGGTTGGATTGCGAGCTAATGCTTAGCGTTTTGGTGCATCAAAACGACGCTTAAAGATAGCATTTTGCTATGCTTCCGGCAGGACCATTTATTCTAACATAACGTTAAACAGACTTTTTCATGGGTTTTTTTTTGTTAGCTATTCGATGTGTAGCAGTGGAGCAAGTGACCAACTTTCTATATTTCAATGTAATATAAACAGCAAACATCATTGAAATCAAACAACAATTGGTGTATCCCTAAAAGTAAAAAGCTGACTTTTCCACTGAGTTTGTTAAGGCTATAGCTATTTTACTTCTGTAGCATGTTGTCCACACCTGCTATAACCGCTGCATGTCCAACTATATGCTATAACAAGCTTACCAACGGTCCAGTCTTTTCGAATGCTTTGTATGCTACCGATACCAGACGCCATTTTGACAATGCAAACTGCTGATAAATGTGCTGTTAGTTTAATGGTTTCTTATGCCTGCATACAGAGAAATGTGACTGACTAAAATGAGACAAACACCAAACATTTGTAAACAAACAGTGGTTTCTGCTTCTGGCCTGAAATATTCATGGATGTGTCAAGGTTTCTATGAATTTTCATCAGAGGTTTTCCTTCGGGCATTTTTATTTTCTCAAACATTTGCAATTCCAATTCGCCCGCCGGCGAGGCCTCCGTCACATTTGCATCTGGTTTTTCGTTTCGGGAATCCTTCCTTACCTTGTCGAATAATATAAGAGGGTGATAAAGACTTACTTTTTCCTCAACGTTTTTTACTCTCATTTAAATATGGAAATAACCAGAAAACATTTCAAATAAATTTCACGATGTCATTTTGATTTTATATAATGGTAAAAATTGTTTGAACCATCAGAGCACGTGCGGACACGTCAATCACGTATTGGTATACCGATAATTGCACGGCTACTTCCGAATTGTTAATCCTCACATGTGTAGGCATTAAAGCACATTTTTAAATGTCTTTAAAAATCGCTAAGCGTTCGTTGATCTAATGTTTTATGGACGAACCGTTATGACAATAACCTTCGCGAGACTCAAGGGGGTTAAAAGCCAAGGCTCGCTGCAGGAGTTCTAATCTTATCGCTGCAAAATCGAGATTTGCAAGTGCAAATTACACCACAGTGTCATTCATTCTTTGGTACTTGTTCAGGTTGTTGTTTTTTTCCTTCTTGGTATTGTTTTTGTTTGTTTGTACTCCCGAACATTCAAGTCAAGGGCAAGTGGCCCAACCTCGATCGTCTATAATGTACATGTAAACATAAGGAAATATTTCTCACATAATAAGCTCAGTGTTGATGTTGAATTTTAATTAATTTTCCTAGAGTATACTTATATTTTTTTTTTAATTTTCTTTATTGATATTTGGCGCCGCTAATATATACTTAGAGACTATTACAAGACGATAGTTTATCCACGAACGTTAAGAGGGTTGCATATCAGAATAAGCCTTTTTTTCTAAATTATTTTTTTAATTCATTTTTGGGAACTGATAGGAACAAATGAAATGTACGAGGACCAAGCATAAATATTCTATTATTTGTTTAATTTTTTTGTTTAAATATATGTATATTGCATTTCATGGAAATATGTCCACAAAGTTTACCATGAAATGGAATATACATATATTTAAACAAAAAAATTAACAAATAATAGAATATTTATGCTAGGTCCTACTACATTTCATTTGTTCCTATCAGTTCCCAAAATGAATTAAAAAAAATAATTTAGAAAAAAAGGCTAATTCTGGTATGCAACCCTCTAACGTTCATGGAACGAGGACCTAGCATAAATATTCTATTACATGTATTTGTTTAATTTTTTTGTTAAATATATGTATATTGCATTTCATGGAAATATGTCCATAAAGTTTACCATGAAATGGAATATACATGTACATATATTTAAACAAAAAATTTAAACAAATAATAGAATATTTATGCTAGGTCCTCGTAAATTTCATTTGTTCCTATCAGTTTCCAAAATTAAATAAAAAAATAATTTAGAAAAAAAGGCGTAGTCTAGTATGCAGCCCTCTTAACACCTTCTTCACACCAACGTTGATGTAGATCAACTGATGTGGACCTAGCGTGTTAATTCACACCGCAGAACTCAGTTAAACTGGTCACATGACCTAGCATACAGGGCACAGTATACTAGGTCATGTGACCAGTTTAACTGAGTTCTGCGGTGTGAATTAACACGCAAAAGTTTTCTCGATCCACATCAACGTTGGTGTGAATCAGGTGTTAGGGACAAAATGAATTCCAAATCAAGATAGTCATACCTCAGTTTACGGCGTATCCCAGTGTTTGAAAAGTTGGATTGAACTAAACATTTGTTTGTTAATTGTGGGGTACTGAGTTGAATTGAATTCAGTGATTTTTGCCCATTGATGCAGGTCTGGAGTAAGACCGATTTTATTAAAAATGACAACAATTTATTTCCTCATTTGAATATATTTTACGTGGGGGCCCTTAAACCCCAAAAATCGCCGAAGCAATTTTCAGTTTTTAGTTAGGGGCAAAATGTACATGCACTCAAAATCGGGATAGTCATACCCCAGTTTACAGCATATTCCACTGCTTGAACAAAATGTTGGATTTTACATGTATGTAATTACGTTCATACATACATTATTAATGATCCAGAAGAAATGCCAAAACATTTGTTTGCTGATTGTAGGGTACTGATTTGAATTGAATGCGATTTTTGCCCATACAGGGCTAGAGTAATACCGATTTTAAAATGAACACAATTAATTGATTTCCTCATTTGAAGACCCTTTACTTGAATCCTCAGAAAGGAGCACTTCTGACATGTTCTGAAAAAAAGAAATCGACATATAATAGGTTAAGCAGTCTCTTGGGAGGTTGTTGAACCTTACTTGTTCAATGCATAAATTTACCTAATACCTCTCTAATTGAAATGCGCCCCATTTCTTATTTCTTTTCAGTATGAATTATAACTTTATACATTGCATACTTCTTTAAATATACGAGGAAAGGACAAAAATGGTATCCTTAGACGAAATACGAATGGCAGATTTAACATTGGGGGAAGAAATCATTCGTAAGCAATTGTTATTTAGACCAAAAGCATCAATTTGAACATTGTTATCGCTGCAGTGATAGTTGTGATTGTTTTCAGAATATTGCAATGTTACAAGTCGTTTTCTAGTGAATTTCTGGTCCAATGTTGCTTATACGGCTTAGTGCAAAATTAGCCATCATGTAATTGTTGTTGTTTTGATCGGCAGTCGTTTGATATCATTACTCTAATGATTTTCCACACATTTTTATCGAGATTAATCCGGTTTCCTGGAGGTTTCTTTCCAATCGAGCGTATCGTTATCTGCCATCCTCATCGTCGATTAACGCATTGGGCTGTTGCACATTAAAATGACGATGTGGTGTTTATTGAGATGTCGTGGAAAAAAAAAACTACCCGAAATTGCAAAGATATACGAACTAAAGACGCCCCCTTGCCGCCTACTCTCAATACCATGGCTCAATGCCCATGTGACGATAGTACCGTTCTCACCTATATGTACCTCTTCGATCGTCTCACCTGCATGCTCATTCAGGTGCTAGACGAGAAAGTGAATCTAGCCGATTACCTGCTCAATTTTGACTCTTGTCTCCATGTGCCATAAAGTAACTGTTGTGTGCTCGATGGTGACACGGACTAGTGATCGTGCTTCGTGACCCTTGCTACTGCCATGAAGCTGTGGTGGGCCACCCAGCTGAAGCCCAAGAGGTTTTCTGTCAGCTGGAGTCCCAACAAGATCCGACCGGTTGTCAATGGACCATTGGAGGTTTATGTCATCAGCAACGGTAAGCCACTTTTGCTGATGGATAAGAAGCTGCCATTGCAGGAAAAATATAGGAATTAATGTGCCTGATAAGTTCTGCTGAGGTTCGTCCCCTCCTTTGCTGACATGGAATATGTAGACATTCATCAATTGATTGCAAGATAAACAAGTGTTCATGTACTGATCAGTGGTCTCAAGATGGCATAGTAACACCTGATTCACACCGACGTTGATGTAGAACTGATGTGGATCAAGAAAACTTTTGCGTGTTAATTCACACCGCAGAACTCAGTTAAACTGGTC
>JAQGCC010002826.1:0-17084 GCA_034698905.1 Xestoiulus laeticollis | reverse complement strand
CAGGTAGCAATTTGGGACCAAATGACGTCCCATCATTTGGTCCCAGGGACGTCCTCAAAATGACAAAAAAGGACGTCCTTCGGGGACGTGATAACGTCCTTTTGAGAAAAGTACAGAAAAAGGACGTCCCTGGGACCACCTTGTGCTACCTGGGATAGTAACTGTCAACAGACTCAACTCAATTCCATTCAGAACTACTTTTAATTCAAAACTCAGCTCAAATCTATTCAATTTATAAGTATTTACTTAACTCAGTTCAAATTTGCCTCCTTTTCTATGAATGTTTAAAACAACTGAATTCTCCACAAGGAATTCATAAAACATTTAAAGTCAAATATGTAAATATGTAATAGGTAATCACTTTAAAACTTAATAGGTAATTCAGGAAAAACCAGTAATGTTAGCAGTACATTGTAGTTTGAGATAGCATGCTTCGTCGCTGCCAAGCACGGGTTTATGTGTGCAACATGTCATAAAAATCAACTGCAATAAATGTGATTTGTTATGTTAAAGAGGCACTTGTGGAAACATGTTACATTAATTGGCATTTATTCTCCACATAACACCGGCTACAAACCCTGTAAACTTGGCAGCTGACTTTCGCTACACCATGTAAAATGTATAACCTACTGTAACTTATGGCTGCTTTTAATATGATAACAATAGGCTCCTTTACGCGAGTACTGTTAAGCACAAGCCGGCCACGCTTTCCCGAGTAATTAGATGTGCGCATGCGCTGTTCATGCGCGCATCTAATTACGCTTGAACAACGTTGCATAAAAACGTACATACAAATTAATAGGATGGTCTCGTGCCACGTGCCATATGCCGCAAAGTCGTCATAACACCACATGATTAGTATTGCTTGCCATCTTGGTAGGCATCTTGTCTATTAGAAGTTTTGAACGGTTTTGAAGAAACATGTACTGATGTAATAATTTGCATTGGCAGGGTACCAGTCAAGATATAGTGAGCGTGTGTTGAAATGGCGACTTGGCAGCGTATGGCATACATGTTTACTTGCATACATGTGTACAATTAATTGATTTGCATGTTCTTGTCTCGTGCAATCGTCTCACCATTTTAGAGGGCACCCTGCCTATCAGTGAATTCAAAGTTAATTTTTCTAATGCTCATCCTTTGATGACTGCAGGAATCGTGCTGAATCTATTTTATTCAATAGAAACTGTTTTTTCATATACTTTGAGGATATATAGGAATCCACTGTCTTAAGTCATGCAGCCATTGCCTTTTAGCCTTCCTTTCGCCTGAACGCCTTCCTCCCCCACGGATCCCTATTAAAAAGGGCTAGGCATGCATTTTATTCCTCCTTTGAAGAGTTTTTAAAATGGCACAAAACTTTTCCCCGTTGGCCTTTGTGCTGTCAAATGTGCGCAGCAGCAAGAATAACGCAACGCCATCCAGCCAGAATGGCATTGTTATTCGCCCTCGAGTCTTTGACCATAATTGAGGTTGAACAATAACAACAGCCATCATAATAATGCCAACTTTAATCCGAAATCGTAATTGCCGGGTTATTATAGCTAATAAGATAAATGCACGGATAGCGAGTTGATATCAAAATAAGAGCCGCGCTTGCCTGCCTCTCTACAGGCTTCGTGCGGTGCGTATAGCCATAGGTCACTAGGCTTCCACTCAAGGCCTTAATATTTCATTTGTCAGCTTCGCAGAAGCCAAATGGCCAATTTGGAAACGTAAGTTTGCCGGAAAATAAGCCCTCCGTTTCAAGGCCATCAGCGCCATGTCGACTTACTCGACTAATATATACACGTACGTAGCCTTTAATTGCATTGCTC
Organism: Xestoiulus laeticollis; assembly: GCA_034698905.1. Taxonomy (NCBI): domain Eukaryota; kingdom Metazoa; phylum Arthropoda; class Diplopoda; order Julida; family Julidae; genus Xestoiulus; species Xestoiulus laeticollis. The sequence goes on along the minus strand of JAQGCC010002826.1, from coordinate 15,267 downwards.
CAAAACCGATGTTTAAGCAAATTGGTGCTAATTCACCAAAATTTATGACAACGAACGCAAACATGCACTCCAGTCGTCCACACTCAGTATAGTCATTGAATTTATCAAAACATTCATTAAAATAAATTACTAACAAATTGCCAGTAAATGCGTGAGAACACGATTCCCGATTTTTCTAATACATAAAACTACAGTGTTTAATGAAAAATGCTATTTCTCACAAAAATGGCATTTTCAACTTCTCTAAATTCCTCGGTTTTCAAATTAACTCCCTGACCATTCTGACGACTGAAAATTATAACATGACAATATATGTTAACCATGCAGCTTCTGCAAATGACCACCTTGTTTGAATTAATCATATGGTACAGCCAGTATAGTAACTATCACCCTCATGTATTAGTTAGTATTACACAAACTAACATTAAAAAGTTTTTCCTTTTATCATCCAGATATTTATGCCATTGAATAATACGAGTATAGACAACAGAAGACCTACGTTAAATGATGTTAAAAGGGAAATCTCTTGCTTTTTGTGATAACTATAGTAACTGGCTATGTGATAGCAAATGCAACGACAGTGTGAAATTTTCCTGACTATTCCAGGTCTATCAAATTCCCCATACAATTATAGGTTTTCTATAGGTATATGTGAGAGCTGAATACAAAAGCTATTCTGTTAAATGTCCTCTTATATACAATATTGATCGGTATAGTTCATAAAGTATAGTTGCTTAGGGATGTATAGTGTACTTCGAAATGATTTGAAGATGAATGAATTGTGTATGTTATCGTGAATAATATTTAAAACAAAGTTGCTGTAGAAATGTTGAAGATGGGACCAAGTTGGATCTAACAAACGTTTCCATTATTTAATTGAACACCTCCTGTCTCATACACAATAGTTGTTTCCCTATATACATGTCTGTACTTGGTACTGAATTGTTTGAACATTAAATTAATAGGCTACATTAGCTTATATAGGTGTTACTTAGTTCCCTTAACCATTAGTTTTTTTAAATATGCCCAGAAAAAATAGTAGTCTATAGTATTGCGTTTGTTTAGAGTAGGCTAGCCTCGATGAAAGAGAATAAACTAATAATAATTTCCAAAAAGAAGTAAGAGCACAGTTCTGGTAATTCCTTTATAATGTACATGTAGGTGTTATATATATGTACATGTATTTCAAAAGCTCTTAATTAAACACAATGCACGAAGAAGGCTATAGTAAAGTGCTGCCACGCCTCTGAGTTGCAAGACAAGTTCTGGGAAACAGTAAAGATCTATCTGGATTTCCAAAAACAAGATATTCAATAAACAATGTCGGAATTGTTTCATGATGAGATACATTACGAGCATGCTTTTAATTTGTTGTATTCGATGGCCTGCAGTCTCGAGATAAAAATTACTCTCGAATATTTTAAGGTATTAGGTCACCTGATGCAAAGTCTGTAACGAAATCGCTGAATAATCTTTCTGTATATGCGTTCTGATGAATGGCGTGCTTCTGTTTACCTGTTTTGGTACAATATGCATGCAGCATTCATTTGTTCATGGGCCTGCCCATAACACCATATGTACTATTTCTTCCTATAGACATATTTTGCCGTTTTAATGCATCCACTGTTTGCTATTTGCTGGTTTAATTGTTGAAACTAATTGCAAGTATGTAAGGAGTATTAATCAAAGAATGTCAGCATTTTGGATATCCAATGCAGCCTTTGTAATCCAAAGATCATTTAATTTTTTTACATGTAATGGGGAAGGATTACTAGTAAAAATTTCAATTCAATTGAGCTTACTTACCGTGCATAGATTCTATGCAAGTATGCAAACATCAGCCAAAAACCAGAAACGTTGTCAGATTTGTGAGCAATAATAAATGTCACAAGCACTATTATTGCAATAATTATGCAACGCTGACCAAATTTCTAATTCGAGGATTTGCACTATATAGCCTATGGTCAAGCGTTTAAAATCGCATGCGCCATGCAATTTACGTGCAATGTGAGCATGGCTTCTGTGGTCCTCACATCACATCTTATTCATGCACTGATGTAAGCACATTTTACCTATACGTCTGAGGTGCTAAAGATATTTGAGATTGACCTATTCCTCATATATTTTTCCACTTTGGGCAATTTGGGCTGGGTTAGGTTAGGTTTGGTCAGAATAAGTTAGGTTAAGTTTGGCTTGTTTATAAGGTGAGGACAGGTTGTTAGGCTAGGTTTGGCTTTGTCAGGTCAAGATTTGGACGTGTGGACAACTGTCCTATAGAATGGCTAGAATGCTTGGCAAAAGTATCGATGCTCAAACCCAAACTCAAAATTCAAAACTTTAATTTCCCTGCCTTTCGCATTAAAACAATTGATGGCAGTGACATTTTTGAGTGACTCAATCTGGAGCATATTTAAAACTACATGTATATACTCAGTACATGAATGATGTATCAGCAGGTGTAATAAAAATTTATCTTGATTTGCAATTCATGCGCCCCCTACCGACGACCCAACTCAACCTGCAAAGATGCGCGCACAAAAACGGATACACCAACATTGCACAAAAGAGGCATCATGCTCATACTTGAAAAATGCCTTTTTCATCAGCAGCCTTGAAAGATGCCATGTTAGCACTTGGTGCAAGGCACTCGTTATAGCTGATGCTAGGTCATGGGTCAGCCTCCTCGCCAAACAACCTTTTCAACGTTCAATAATGCCAGCCATGTAACAATCGTTAGAAAAAAAAGTTGATTAAAACTCATTCTGTTTACATCGGTATGTTTTTATAAAAAACGTTCGGTTTTTTTCTTTCGTAATAATGGCCTGGTGCAAATGTTTTCGGGGGCTCGTCAATAATTGTATAGTTTAAGCTCGAGCAGGAGCAGGGCCACACAATGGCCCTCCATTTACGAGCCAGCAAACTATTCACGAAGTACTGTCTATCATCTGTCATTATTTCCAGAAAAATACAACAAAACCCATTGATGGATTGAAGCAAATCTATGAAGTCACGAAAACGAAAAATAATGCGAGAAAAAAATTAGGGGGGAAATGTCAGGGCTTTTTCCAGATCGAGATTCTTCAAAAATCGTTGAATAGATCGATATTGGTGCCATTGTTTAGGTGAACACATGAGAACCGTCTCCATTAATTCCTATTTGAATCACTCGGGAAGGTGGTATACTCATGCCAAACGAAACCTGTCATGACTCTATAGCGTTTTAAGTTTATACATGTAGTTTACTACATGGAAAACCATGGAGCCTATATTGGTGACATAAGGCTTCTTTCACGCGAGCGCTGTTAAGCACAAGCCGGCAACGCTTTTCCCTAGTAATTAGATGCGCGCATGATCAGCGCATGCGCAGATCTCACATGCGCAGACGCACGAGTTATGTCACTTTTGTTGCTCATTCTTTCCTGATCATGCATGAATTAAGAAAAATCATTACTTGTGTATACCAGGCTATAGTTTAGAAGAAATAAATTAAAATTCGGGCAAATCTGCGAAAGAAGTATTTTGATATGTCTTGTTGGTCAGCAAACAAGAACCAATTTCTTAATCTGCACTTCTGTAACAAGAAATTTGTCCAAAACCAATGAATTTTTTTGTTGTTGAAATAATGTATGTCATCATTATAAGTCATGTTTGATCTGGAGCATATAGGCCTACAATACATACATGGACAAAGCAATGTCTTCTGGTAATGCTGATATATTTTAAAAGGTGCAGTTTTTATTTCTCTTTTTCAGGATTTGCCATGAACAAAAAACCACGCATCTTGTTTCAAAGTAAAACATTAGTGAAGTTATGCGCAACATTAACATCCATGAAAAACAAAATGGCCGCCAAAAAAAGGTCGTTACGGCTTAAATGTTAATCGATTAATTTGTCCCGGCCTCGCTGTAACTGAATTAAACGGTTCGTGGCTACCATTGTTGGGAAAAACATTAAAAACGACTAGCTAAAAAAAACTGCGATATTGCACGAAGACCAGTTTTAGCCGCGCACCCTGGTGACCTTTTGGGGGGTTGCAGAAAAACATCTTAATCAGAACCTTTTAAGCCGGCAGCCATTTCGCACGGGAGAACCCTATCGGCGGGATACGTGGTCAGCCTGGGCCTCCTCTCCAGGGTCGTGCAGGGCCACCAGGGGGCGACGACGAAGCATCCTCTGGGAACGCCGCAGCACCCCCTTCCCAGCACTTCGTGAGGATGCATTTTGGACAACAAATTGCGAATCGCAATCTTGCGATATGCTACAAATGTAGAAAATCTAAAAATTAGCTCCGTTTGCGGTAATGGGCTTGACGAGTTCATAACATGTACATTATATTATAGGGTACTGAACGATGGTTGATGTTACATTTTCTGTTTAATGAATTCATCATTAAAATGCTGATGAACGGCTATAGTGACCACTCTATAGTCAAAACATAATGTACATGTATCAAAGGGATATATACTATTACCTATTGAAACGTACTGTATGCTAAATTTGCTACATGTATTTGTAAACCACCTAACATCTCCTCTAAAATCATAAACGACATTATGAATATATAGAACACTATACATTATATTATAGGCGCTGTTAAGCACAAGCCGGCAACGATTTTCCCGCGTAATTAGATGTGCGCATGCGCTGTTCATGCGCACGTCTAATTTCGCGGGAAAAGCGTTGCCGGCTTGTTCTTTAACAGCGTTCGCGTGAAGGAGCATGCACATTATATAGAATTATAGGTATGGGATGTGTTTTCGTTGGCTTTATTAAAACATTTCAAATGGCAACAAGGAATTTAATTGATTGATTAGTTCAAACAATGTATAAAACTCCTGTCAGTATAGTGAACGTGTTGGAGTTACAGTTATAAGTAAAAGAATTGGAAAATGGAATTATATTGGTTAAAATACTAATGTAGTATGGAATTATATTGGTTAAATTATTAGTATGGAATTATATTGGTTAAATTATTAGTATGGAATTATATTGGTTAAAATACTAGTATGGAATAATATTGGTTAAAATACTAGTATGGAATTATATTGGTTAAATTACTAGTATGGAATAATATTGGTTAAAATACTAGTATGGAATTATATTGGTTAAAATGCTAGTATGGAATATTATTGTTCAAAACATTCTAAATTATGAAAGTAAACAAGTATTTCCATTATTTCGTCTACCCCCTGGATTCGTTTGTGTTGAAATATCACGATAAAAAGGAAAATTTTAAATCGGCGTTGGTAACGTCCATTACTAAGATTGACCCCTCTCATTTTACCAATGCCTCCCCCCTCACAGAACTCCCCTCATTTTTATAGGTTTTTTATGATTATAATCGATATAAAATACTATGGAAAAGGCCAGTTTTTTTTCTCCAAACCATGTTGGTGTGTGGCTGATTTCTTCGAAAAATGAAAAATGGTTTTCTTATATAATCTTTTGAAAGAGCGTTTAGGTCGGCCTCATAGGCGTAACCGTCATAATAGAGGTTACGTGACCTCTCTTTAAAAGGTGAGGGGAGAGCATTTATAATGCTCCATCGCCTATAATTGAATCTAACGCATGTGAAGCCGTTTCTCAGACTGTAATGTACACTGCTATTCTGCTTTTCTATGGATTTCTCGGAGGTGGGAAGCTTTCAAATTCAATGTCCACGCTGCGGTGAGGAGGTCGGATATCGGAACGGCACACAACATCCGAAAAATTCAATTAAATTACATACATCGATCTTTTTTTTTTCTTCTTCTATGCTCACCTCTCGCAGTTTATTGGGTGCAGAATTGGGAACTATAATTTCAACATTTTTACTGGTAAAAATTCCAAAGAAATCATGATATTCTTTCCTTATTTTCCAATATTCTTGGCCAAATCTTTGCCCATTTTTGTTTAAAAAAATTCGAAACGTAAACTAGATTTTTATTGAAACGAAATTTTATAACACTGCAGCTCAAACTTTATAGCATTGGGATTCTATACAGTTTTTATGCATGTATTTGAAAGAAATTTGCCACGAAACCAATTTCTATTATATACATGTAAGACAAGTATCTATACAAGTAAATAAATTTGACATTATTCTGAAAAATTCAAAGTTTGATTGGTGTCACATATATACAAATATAAAATTCGTTTTGAAAAAAGAGTTTCCAATTGAAGATTAAACAGTTATAATGCGGATTTAGCACTTTTATAAACACTTTAAAACTGTCGAAGATTTAAAGCAAGACCCAAAGTGTCAATATCGACAGTACATGTATACAGTACTTATTCTATATATTAATAATATATTTTTCTGAATACATGTACGAAGTATACTAAATTGTATACGTTTTCGACAATTGAAAATCAAGTATATACAATGTATATATATTTTCTAGTATCCTTTTCTGTGTACATAATTATAGAGTATACGAAAATATACTATATAAGTATACCAAGATGTTCAAAAAAGTGTACTTTGTCAAATATGCTTTGTCAAGTATACTTTTATTTTGACAATGGGAACACTTAAACAATGGTGTTCTATGTTAAACACGTATACAATTTTGTTGTTATAGTAAGTCCAAAATGTTGCTGTACTGTCAATCATCAATGTTTATTTTCTTGTTGATCACTCAACACATAAAAGTTGTTTGGGTTAGTTATAAGTTTGAATCTAAATGCTGTATTTGTGCTACCTTCTCGTATCATTATTAGATCATTCCACTTAGGCCAAGATGTTCAAGAAATTTGGCGACGCTTATATGCATGTATAACAAACATGTACAAATTGTAAATAGCAATTGGTTATATCCACACCTGATTTGGAATAAACTGCAATCGAAGATGGGATTCAGGTATTGACAACTCCACCAGGTGTCAGTAAGATCGAAGGCAACAAACTTTTAGACTGTAAGAGGAACGTTGACTCGGGCATATTTTTATGGCGTTGGTGTCAGGAGTGTTTGGGTGGTAGGCATTGATAAATTGCTATTTTGAACGAGAACAACAAAGAGGCAGGCAATTCGTTATAGGTAATTATCATCAATCTGTATTGTGTACATTGTTCGCGACGACTCGGGATGATGAGCACGCCCATCGTTCATCGGCTATTAATCCATTTTGCCATCTGAAATAGAATAATCCCTGGAAAAAGGGGGGCATCATTCCCTCTCCTGAACAACCCGCTCTGATTTCTGTGACGTCAGAGACGGATGCTGCGCAATACTTTACTGCAACTGCATAATACGCAAGCCTACTGCATTAGACTTTGGAAAAACAATGCGCGCGCATCCAGAATTAACATGGTCCTATCTGTGTGTTTAAGAGGCCGACCATAAATGACATCACGCGATTTTGGCAGATTTCACACACCCCCCTCCCCCATGTCACACTTGGTCACAAAAAGCCAGACCCCCCCATCCTCAAATATAACATCAAAAAGATCTGACCCCCCTCTCGAAAACTGGTTATTGTCATTGTAGTCTGTATGTATAGTGTGGCGCTGCACTCTGATATTGTCGGAGAAAACATTAAAAAGGAGGCAATCGAAAACTGAAATTTGCAAAAATATTTTGAACAAACTTGTTATTTAAAGTAGCGCATTATGATTTTTTGGATGTGACGTCACATTTCTAAACCCCCCCTTCCCCCTCATTACACTTCGTCACGAATGTGTGACCCCCTCTCCCTAGTGCCTGATGTCATTTATACACATAGACCTACATGTATATTATTTTGTATATGTCATTGCATACATTAATGTTTATTTCTCCAATCACATGCATATGCTCTATCATTTTATGCAGAGCAACCAAACTGGTGGATATCATGATTTGTAACACCTGATTCACACCAACGTTGATGTAGATTAACTGCTGTGGATCAAGAAAACTTTTGCGTGTTAATTCCCACCGCAGAACTCAGTTAAAATGGTCACATGACTTGACCTAGTATACAGGGCACAGTATACTAAGCATAGTTCCACCTAAAACTAGTATACAGGGCACAGTATACTAGGTCATGTGACCAGTTTAACTGAGTTCTGCGGTATAAATTAACACGCGAAAAGTTTTCTTGATCCACATCAGTTGATCTACATCAACGTTGGTGTGAATCAGGTCTTAGAAATCTTTATTTCGTATAGTTGTCAGATGTTTAAGTATAAGTGTAATACCCTATACTGTTATATTTAAAAAATGAATGAACATGATTACTTTTCCGATGTTGCATATAGGGAACATTAAATCAAAATTGATATCCAATTTACCATAGCTTTTCTGAAAGATAGTTTATTTGTTTCATATATTTATGTATACACTTAAGCATAGTTCCACCTAAAACATTTGACAATAACAATTATTTTCATGAAGCAGTGCCAACCAATTTCATTTCTTGTTGATATGAAATAGTTTGCTTTATACATGTATTTGCATTTTGAATATGTATAGACACGAATAGTTTTAATTCAATATGTCATCCTTTGATATAAATATAACTTATACATTTGTTTACAAAATGAGGTCAAATAGATCCAAGGTGGTGATTAGAGTTTTCAAAAACAAAGTGGTTATCAGAAGGTTAATCTTCGTTCTTCTCAACTTGGACCATTGGGATTTTCACAATTGCACGAAACAACTTCACACGATTCTTGCATGGTCAGACCCCAGAGATGGCGTTTCAATCGAAACCCACAGAAAGGAACCCACGGCTATGAAAAATCCATCCCCAGTCTTATAATAACCACAAACGACCAATAAATAAACCGGCAACTGCAATTAGTCCAACATCATCATCAATCGGCTAAGGTGTCATCATTCCCATATAACCCTATGTTGGGCGTCTATCTAATGCAGCCCTTGGGGGCTCCACACGCCCCTAATTGATGAATCCGAACCCCCCAGGCCCCTGGGCGCCATTATTTTCCCATTCTGGTCCTCTACATTGTCACATCCTTTGTGCCATTGTTTCCTGCTTTTAAGGCTTGCTTCGGGTATCAATGGGAGATCGCACAAATAATCGATGTTCAAAACACGCTTTTGCGTTGAAAAAAGTTACAGCTCGCAAATAGAATTTAATGCCCTTCATTGTGTTAGGTGTTATTACAGCCGTCGACCTACCTGCCAGTGATTTGTGAGCGTGATTTAGCTCTCGGTAATTTGCTATTAAGTGAAGAAGATTGCAGTTATACTCGTTGATTTGATTAGGGAAGGTAGGCAATCTGCGAAATCAAGCGATAAGTGAAATCATGGGGATGTTGTCTGCATAGTGCTCATGGACCTATACCTGGTATAGGTCCATGAGCACTATGCAAGAATGGCCATCTTATCGAAAGCCTTAATTCTTTAGAACGATAAGGTTCAAATCAAATTGTATTGCTAATATCAATGTGTGTTGTATAATATATGTTGGAAAACACGATTATGATTGTGATGCAATGGGTTACTGTATAACATTGTTTCAACTGCCAAAGAACCTCAAAACAAAAAAAGAGATTTCTAAAATATTTAGCACTTTTTTGTAGGATATCTATGGATGCCCTATGGATTCATGGCACACAATCGCCCCAGAACATCAACAAATACGAGCGTAGTATTAAAGGGAAATATCCTCGAACCTAATGCTAGATTTCATCAGAGCTTCATTATGATGTTATTTCCAGAAAATTAGATAGTGACTGGAGATTGCATCAATGAGCTTTTTGCAATATTTTACCTGAAATTCCAATGTATTGACGGCCATTTTGCCAATACGTGGCTTCTGACAGCTACACTTAGAACAAAATTGTCAAAGGAGCAAAATTTACCTAAAATGTCATTTCCTTGATATACTAAGAATCCTGCAAACAAAAATTCATACAAATTTGTGGCATTGCCGTTATACTGACTTCAGGATTGCCTTATAGGTCCTGTGGAACGCGCATGCAATAAAGCAACTGAAGATGACGCCATAAAAAACGTAATGGCGGATTCGGTCCTTCTGCCTGAATCCCCTCACACCTCCATACAATGCAATCCATGGATCCATTGTGTTGGGGCGTGCAATTTGCTTCGTTGATCGCTGCGTGTCGTGCAGTGATTACGTCGGGCATTTTCACTCGATAAAGCGCTTCCCATTGGCGTGTGATAATGATAAAGCAGCGGTCGCCATCGCAGCAATGGCTGCCTCTAATGGCCATCCCCGTTGCAATTGTTTCCAACTGCCGTGCATAATAAGCGTGGCTTATTAGCTCGTCGCATTGCACAATGACGCCACCACCCCCCACTAAGTGCTCTCCCAACTCTGGAAACAGACAAAGGCTCAGCCACTTCTTCCCATCATTACGTGATCATCAACGCACAAATAACAGTCAGCGTCATTTAAACAAGTGGATTGCATGCAACGGAGATGACATGCAACGCATAATAGCCTAATTTATAATAGCGGGCGGATTAATTTATTTGCAGCGCCAAACTAGGCTTAAACCAAAGTCCCGAGCTCTATATATGATCCAAGTGCAGGGGATAGCGGACAACCGACTGCCACCGACACCCAACGAATGTTGCTCTACACATTTTTTATGTTAGCTTTCTAAAGCAGTGTGTGCCCACCAAGATGGTGAGCATGTACACTGTATAGTGTTATGGCGAAATTGCAACGTATGGCTGTTGCACGTGGCGAGTACATGGAAATTAATAAAATCACCTTCGTTTCATATGTGCCTTAAGCTGCAAAGTTACCATATCACCACATTACCATCAAGATAGTAAGCATTAAGGGGTCCTCATAATTTGTGCTTAGATAGCCTCTCCGCAATGATCTCAAAAATTTCAACTTTGATGGGATTGGCCAATTAATCATAATTCGAATTATGATTGATTGGAATTGCAAATCCCAAACTCGACATTTTTTGAGGTCATTGCAGAGAGGCTATCTGAGCACAAGTTATGAGTATCCTTTACACAAGCTGTGAAGTTATGTTATGTGAAGTTATGTTATAGGTATTTTGCATATTTGACCAGACCATTTCTAACCTACACGTTTAGCTCTTCATATCGTGTAGGTTAATAGAAATGGTCTGGTCAAATATGCAAAATACATATAACATAACCGGTATAAAGGTGACTGTACACCAGGCTACTTTTGCTGCGCAGCCAATTATGAAACTTCACAGCTTTATAGCTATATATTCACATATATACTTCACAGCTATATATATAAATACATGTGCATCGATAAGTTTGACTATAAAACGCAAATACAGTAGAATCCCTTATAGCAAATACTCTATTAGCTAATAACCCCTTGTAGCTAATAAAAATTTGGGCCCACCATTGGAACAATAGAGATTAGTTAATAACCCCTCTTACTCAATACATGATAACATTTCAATGGGCCCAAGCATTTCAGTACCTAATATGTAATACCTTACCTGTACAAAAAAGTCTAAGCCCCAGGCCAGACTAGGCTGCAAACGCGCGTTTTGCTAGCCTCAATCAGGGCATAGAGTTTAATGTCTAGAATTTTAAAATTTGCACATTAATATCTCGTACAAAAATTCTTTTATAATTCAATTCAATTTCAATTCAATGTCTTACCCTACAGTCAGCATGTAGTATGCCATGTGGCAGGGGGTTAAGTGCCAGAATTTTCAATGGGTAGAGTATATGGTAGAGTATACGTGCACTGCTTCTGTGTAATGCGCACACAAGTATAAATTAACAGTAATTAAAAGCCTTGTTTGAGGCTAGCCAAACGCGCGTTAACAGCCTAGTGTGGCCTTGGGCCTAGATGTTAAAAAAATAACTGGCTAAAGTTCTCTGGAAGTGTTTTTCGTTTTTCAGCTTGACCACAGCATTCTTCAAAGCTCTTGAGTGTAGTCGAAATAGTGCAATTGAGTGACTAAGGTATTTTCGAAAGCGTGTAATCACACGTGGTAATACGTGCACTGCTACTGTGTAATGCGCACACACGTATAAATAAACTTAGAGGCGTACTGCGTTTTAACAAGGGAATTTCCCCTGTGGGATTACTCACTTCCTGCATAAACTGCATAAGCGAATTAGCAGTTACAGTGTGTGTACAACAATTAAATGCATTTTTTTCAGAAACATTTGAGAATCTTATCATTAAAAACTTCAAAAAGATAACTCCTTCTTACCTAATAACCTCTACTAGCTAATATTTTTTTAATAGCCTAGTTTAATTAGCTAATATGGGTTTTAATGTACATATACTTTTTTGTCCAAGCTTTTGTTAAGCAGATTAACTTAATGTTGGTTTAAAATAAAAATGTCTAATTTTCTTTGCAGAGAGTGCCCTCCAATAAAGGAGTTGCTCACCGAAAACCACCTCCATAGTTGGATCCACGAGCAAAACGAAAAAAGGAAGAAATTGGAGGAAATGAACCGAGAAATCCAGGTATGAGAAATTAATGAAATTCGCCACCTGACCCAAATAATTAAACTCGTTTAGCTAAATCTCAATTCGCCATAGAGCCGTGCACATGTGCAAAGCGGGGTCATCGCTTCCAAAAAAGATCAAATTTCATAATTAATAACGGGTCTGAGGTCAAGAAAACCGTCCATTGCTGCAAAAGTCGTGCATAAATTGGTATAATTGGCAATCCCACGAATCATAAAGGTAACGTTCGGATTCGTACCGATAATTTGTATTGTTATCGAAATCTATCGCCCACATTCGATGGCATCCGAACTTCATGATGGGCTATTTGATAGGCAATAATAGCGTTTTTTCCCACGACACGTTAAGTCGATCAGTTTGCATTTATTGTGCCCACATAAAAGTGAACTGACGGAAGTAAACAGGTGCGAAATTTGAAGATGCCCACACATCTGTTCGCGGATCATTCCCTCGTTTGTTTGAATATCGAATTTATAAGCATTTCCATCAACTCCCAATTGCATTATTTGCAGTTTGATGTGTATACGTGCCATAATCTGAATGCAAACTTGTTCAGAATAGCCGAACCCGTTACCCCAATGGCCGTTGTTATCGTCACTCTGTCACATGCACCTTGCGAGGGCTGAAATGGTTATGAAGTGATGAGTGATGGAAATTCAGTAGAAAAACTTGGTGTTATGACGTTTAGAAAATTTTATATATGTATTTTTCAAATTTATAACGCTATATCCTTATACGGAAATGCACTGCCAAATACGAAACAATGTAATGTAAATATTATGGCTAAATTTTCATACACTGAATTGGGACAAATATATAAACTACATATAGCTGGACATGAGCAGAACATGTTCTTACCTGCAGGTGTTGTTATTGAATGATTTGAATCATGAAAAAACGCATTCAAAGTTTTTAAAACTGGCACTTCAGTAATATGCATGCTTCAAATGCAGTAATGCAATTTTGACAACACATTTTTAATTTTGTGCAACTACTAATAAAGTACGTGTAAATATATTTATAGATATACGCGTATTCTTACAGTGGGAAAACTTAGTCACGCAAATATAAGTTTTTGACGGAGGCTTGAGTGGGCTGGCTGAGATTATGATTTGAAATATTGCTATTCATAATGCTTATAGTTGATTGCATATATAGGCAATGATTATGTTGTAAACAGCCATTTACAAGTGCATGCACTTAATCTACATGTACAGTGTATACAATTTGTATTGTAGTTAATTTCACATGCGATGATGGGTGGGCATACATGTTGGGTCGATCAAACAGGAATTTGGATCCTCACCGCCTCTATCACTACGAACTTAGCCAAATTTGGCTCAAAAGCGATAAGTTTCTGCATCGTGGACACAACTAATGTTCAGGCATGAAGGCTTCAATATAATAAAAATAGTCTTTGAGTTACATGTAAAGTTATTTTGATTTACAAAATTAAAATTGTGTTAATGAAATGTGGCATGCATAAGTATAACAAATCGTACATATAAGGGGCCGTCCATCTCGCTCGCTCATGCAAGGTATATATACCGTTATTTATGGACGTACCCTTACTAGAAGAAATTGCTTAACCGAACATAATTTACAATGTTCAGCAAATTACCCCATCAACTTGACCAATTTAACTTTAAATTAGTTTTTCTAGGTTCTGGGGTCTGGGGGAATTAAGGAACCCTGTGGATTCTTACTTGAAACTGTATACAATTAATAGAAGAGTACACGTGTGAAAACGACATTGTGTAGTTAGCTAACATAAGGGTTTACAGGTTACAGAAATTTTTTCATAAAACTAAGTATCGCGTGTCTCATCAATAATTAATGTAATGCCTCGCGTCCAATGCACATGTTCTGTCGTGCATACAACCGTCTGCCATCAAGATACATGAATTGTTTGCAAAGCCTGCAGAGTATTGGACTTCCAAAATGCTGTCAAAAGCTTCTTGCAATGTACTACTGTATACAGGTTGGGGAAAACTCATAGTCAACCACTTGCAATGGCCGAAATTTCATCCTTACTATATATTTTCCCACACTCTAACGGATACCCCGTAGGCTTTGTCTAAAATGGATGTGGGATATTCCGTCTTCAAAACTGGATCCATTTTGCAAAGTCCACGAGGTGTACTGGTTAGGATTACATAGTCTTCTGCAGGGGGCGCATGGAAAAAGAGCGTTTTATCATCCCTGTATTTTGCTCGGTGTTTAAGGTGAGAAAAATGGCCAAGTCGCAACATCGGATTTATTAATTATGCACGAGTTGTCTATTTTATCGCAAACATTATATACACTTTTTTACGTTTAAAGCGGATGACAAAGAATGGGGGGAAACTCTGTAAGTTACTGGATGCGAAGATCCAAAATTACACGGAACATGTTGTAGAAACAATTAGAACTCCAATTTTGGTATAGGCAATGTTGTGGTCTAAATGAGGTCAATCTTCATAATACATGTACATCTAATTTTGCATTATAAAAGTGTAACAAGAAGACTTAACATTTGATAACACGTTTTTTCGCCATGCATGGTGTTAACCACAAGTGGAAAGTGTAGTAATTTGTCATATACGTAAAGATGACACATGTATACTCTGATGATGGAACTATGGTTTCACTGTGGCTGCAGATACTGCAGGGTTCCAAAAGAAATGAAATTTTAAACTTCCCCAACTTCTCCAGTTTTTAAAAATAATTTTCCCCGACCAAACAAAATCAATGTTCAGCAAATACAAACGTATATATATATATAAGCTTGAATTCAATCAGTTTTATGACATCAGTCAAAGCCTTACACCTGATTCTCACCAACGTTGATGTAGGTCAACTGATGTCGATCAGGCAAAACTTTTGCGTGTTAATTCACAC
>JAQGCC010002825.1:0-17087 GCA_034698905.1 Xestoiulus laeticollis | reverse complement strand
AAAAAAGTATAAAGACATGTTCAGACTTGTCTAGACATGTTCGGACATGTCCAGACACGTTCGGACATGTCTAGACACGTTCGGACATGTCTAGACATGTTTTTGAAATTTATAAAAGTTAAAAAAGTATAAAGTCATGTTCAGACTTGTCTAGACACGTCCGGACATGTCTAGACATGTTTTTTGAAATTTGGAAAAGTTGAAAAAATGGAAAGACATGTTCAGACATGTCCAAACATGTCTAGACACGTTTGGACATGTTTTTCGAAATGACCTTTAATTTTTATTTAAAAAATTACTATAAATTTAAATATAACGAAAAAACATGTGACCCTACCTAACATTGTAAACTACTTTGTATAAAAGTTTCAGTTTATTTGGAGTTACACAGACTACGTGAATGTCTACGTAAGAATTATCCATTGGAAAGGGCATGGTTGAAAGCCCCCTTAACAAATAGTATACAGATAGGACATATTTTAGTTTCTTTAGCAAAGCTAAAATAGGAATTGGTGGAGAGAAAAAAAGGTGATCAGCTTTTAAAATATAATAAAAAAGAAATATAATATACTTTTATGTTTTCGAAAAGAAAAGCAACATATCAAATGTGATTTGAGTTTCATCTTTGAAATTCGGAGAAAATTAAAAGATTAAATCGGGGGAAATGTGAATATTTCCCTGCTCAACTTTAAGAACAAACATTTAGATAAACATCACAGAAATGTGAATAATTAATTTGCAGCACAGATTACATAAATAATATATGTTGATATGATTGAGGATAACGGATGGAAGCAAGTTTGTGGCCATTCCCACCGGGTATTTTATTCCCGAGTGGTATAAATTTGTTCCACATTGTTTATATTTACCATTCACACTCGATGGCCGGTTGACTTAGTTTAAATATACACAAATAATAAAAACTCTCCAATTTAAAGCCAATGGAGGGCAGTTTGATGGCAATGGAATGATAAACAAGAGCGGAACTTATTATGGCGTGGCACACATTCAAATCTTAGTTCATTGATGTAGGATATATATGTATATTACGCTTCATGGAAATATATTATAGTTGTAGAGGGCCTGGTAAACTTTATTGGCATATTTCCATGAAGCGTAATATACATATATTTAAACAAAAAAATTAAACAAAGAATAGAAAATTTATGCTCTGTCCTACTACAATTCATTTGTTCATATCAGTTTCCAAAATTAAATAAAAAAAAATTTCGAAAAAAAGGCTTATTCTGGTATGCAACTCTCTTAACAGACAACTTAATCCGCCATAATTGCCTTTTAGTCATTAGATCAGATTACCCTGCAAATCAGACAGGAGGGAGGGCACTGATACACAATATAGAATTAATGCTTATCTGATGACAACATTTAAGCAAGCACCATCACTGACAATGGATAGTGAATCTGATTTAGTCACAAAATAGTTTTTTTAACCAACATTAGTCATCCAAGAGCATCTTATGCGTTTTGAAAAGGTAGGAAATCCAAACATTATATTCTGAAATGCTATACATGTATTTTAAATCAGCTAAATAGTATTACCCAGTTTATATGTCAAAGACAAATAATTAAAAAGCACGAAACTTTTTTTTTTACCAAACGAATGCAGTTAATGTTTGAAGAGATTCATACGTTTGTATTAAAAAATTTGTTTTCTTAATCTTGTCTTGAGATGTTGAACGGTAGTCGGCCATCTTTGAGCCTTACGGAAGAATCAGCAGTAATCACAATAAAAAGTGGATGTTGTGGTATTGACCCAATAACAAATCATGGAAAACGGCTTCATCTTTTACAAATGCTGATATTTCCAATGATTCCTATCGTTGGTCTGCTAGTACTTCTTTGCATAATAACCTTTAATGTGGTTGAACAGCAACAATCTATGATGAAAATCAAAAGACAGGTTAACTTTTTTTTAATATTTATAAAGTCAGGATGTTTGACTTGTATTTTATATTTATACTATATCATGTATTTGCAATTGAATATATATGCGCAAATTTCCTGAATAATCCTGATTTTCAAATCAATGTATTTTTTGAAGAAAAAAAATTAAATAAATACATGCATGGTCTTTGATTTTAATAATATCAACTTGCAAATAAAATACTTGCAAATATCAACAAAAAAAATAAATTAATTTGAATATCATGAAAACATTTAAAAATAATCAGAATATATCTTTTGCATTTTTCAAAAGCAGTCTACACCGAAAATTGAGATGAAAAATAATATCGATCTTCTTACTGATTATAATGAATGGAAATACCCTTTCTTAAAACTGCTTGACTGAAAATTAATTTGAATATCATGAAAACATTTAAAAATATTCAGAATATATCTTTTGCATTTTTCAAAAGCAGTCTACACCGAAAACTGAGATAAAAATAAATGGTCATTTCGCCCAAATGCTGAAATGTGAAAATGCGAAAACATGAAATTTGTCACACATCCTTTCGAGTTAATAATCTACACCAGTTATATGCAAAAATTATGAAACTATCATGCTTCATTAAATAGATTGATCAGGAGGCTAACCTGGAAGAATTGATTGTTGAATTGCAACTCGAGAGAGCTTATGTTTCTATGTACGTCCTTACAGATGATCAAAATAATGATGAAAGGTACGATCACAAAATTAATTGAAGTTTGTAGAAATGGTAGTCTAGCACATACAGTAAATGCTAAAATTATCTTTACATAATTTCAGATTATTTAACCTCAGTTTTCGTTTTAAATCAACTGATCGCTCCTTAACAAACCTAAAACAATGGCCTTACTATTCAAAACGTGTATCAACTATTTTTGATTCTCGTTTATTATTTCATTTTCAAATGGCGGAATACCGTTCAAATTTGAAGAAAAACACTTCATTGGAATATCTGACAACTTACGAGTATATTATAAACGAGCTTCTCGATCTTTTACTAAGTGGAAACACCGGTCCACCCAATAACAATGAGATGTGGAGGTAATGTACATTTTTGTAACCTTTGCAAAATTGCTTAATTTTCAAAAAAACAAATAACATACCTAAATAAAAACATCAATTTTATATTCTGTTTTCGCATTAAACTCGTAGCAAATACAAAAAGCCTTGCAAACATTAATCAAACCATAAAGGAGATCAAAACAATAATCGGATTATATCCAACATTATTAATCAAAGTTTTTTCATATCCCCGCATTACCTATAATGCTAGCTTATTTGCAATATTTGATGCGGGTTTAATGCTACGATCTATCTGGGTTGCAAAATTAATTACACAAGTTTAATCCTTATAACATGAAATGTTTTTTCCCCCTCCAGATTATTGATGTCTTACAAACTAATGATTAACGCCATTGAGAATTTTGGTATTGCGATGATATACGGCCAGAAATACATGTGCTGCGGTATCCTATCTCACGCAAACTATTTGAAATATATCAAACACGAATCTTTAGGTCACGAGTATCTGAATATGTCCCAATTTCTGGTCCCTTCAATCAAATCCCAATTGAAAGCCCTGTTATCACGTGATGGTGATTACAGCAAGCTGGCCCGATTTCGGTCAGAAATCATTCAAAATAAGCCTGTGTTAAGAGGATCCGATCGAATTTATCATTATTTCAATCTAACGATATCATTCCTAAGCAAGCTGAGGCAAATTCAATCTGATCAAAGCGTATCTGTTCATGATCGTGTGGAAGAGGACCTTAAAAATGCTAACAATCAAAGAGTTTTGGGTTTGGTGTTTCTGGTTCTATCTCTTGCATCGAGCCCGGCTATTATCTTATTCGCTTGCAAGACGACAAAAACCATCCAAATATACGCAGGCATACTGATGGCAAAAACACAAGAGTTAAATCAGGAAAAAAATCGAAGTAATCGCTTACTTAATCAAATGCTGCCAGAAGCTGTTTCCAGACAACTGAAGGAAAAACAAGAAGTGGTGGCGGAAAGTTTCGAGTCGGTTACGGTGTATTTCAGCGATATTGTAGGATTCACGAGGATTTCGGCTGAAAGTAATCCAGTGCAGGTATTTTTATTCATGAAACTTATAAAACATAAGTGTTTATAGCATGGATGAAAACTCAAACATGAAATGACCAACCTTAACTCTGGTGATATTGATGATTGTGGACATTTTCGTTTAGTTTTGGATGGCCATGTAAAAAAAATAAGGCTAATTAACCTAGTAACTCCTAAGTAATTCCTGGTAAATATTGCTTAATAAAACGTAGGCTAAACTAGTGGATTGAAGTGGTATGCAATGTAAAAAGTCCTTAAAAAGACCTTAAAAAGTCTTTATGTAGACAAAGTTTATGTTTTTTAAGAAAATGATTCAAAACATTTCACCAAAAAATATTAAACAACATTATTTTGCCAAAGTTTTTAAGTTTTTTGAAAATCGCAAATTTAAAAATTTAGCGTTTGAGCTATCATGTAAGATAATACCCCCGCACAAGGCTATTTTATTATTAGCAATTGCCTCAGCACTTGCAGCCTCAGAGTTAACCAAATTATATATCGTTATGTTAATAAAATGCTCTTATACATGTACGTGTTATACATATATAAAATTACTTTCTATTACATTTTTTAGGTTATACGACTACTGAACAATTTGTATAACATTTTTGATGACTGTGTGGAAGATTATGATGTCTATAAGGTGGAAACAATAGGAGATGCTTATATGGTTGCCAGTGGATTACCAAACAGAAATGGTCAGATAAGCTTAATTCATGTTATACTTGGTTTAAACTGTTATCAAAACTTTCAAATAATAAGATGAATATATAACATAGCATGCAAATCCTGAAAATCATTACTAGTTGTGCAGGCTTATTTTTAGCTTTAAATTGCCAAATTTCACCTTATTATTTGAATTCATCAGACATATAATGTACATGTATATTTATTATAACATTTTTTGAGGATGCAGGTCAAAGGCATGCTGGTGAGATTGCAAGCATGGCACTGGTGATATTATCAAAAACGAAGCAATTTCGAATTCCTCATCGATTAAATGAAAATATTGCAATCCGAATCGGGATCCATACAGGTTTGTGATATTTCAAAAATTTAAGAAAAAAAGTAATTTTGCTTTCTTTTTCTGTCTACAACATACAGGAATGTCAGGGTAAATCAGGGAAATTAAACACAAATATCACATTTGTTTTCACAGATAGCCAGATATTAGTTATTAACAAAATGTTGCCATGGATTATTTGAAGATGCACGACTATTAGTAACTTCCTAATTAAAAACTTACTTTAAATAGTTCCAATCAGACATTCCAAGGAAAAAAAATGTTTTAATTGTAGTTTGTGTAATGCCAAATTCGTTTTAACAAACATTTCAATATAACGATTTTTGTTTTAACGAACGCTCGATATAATGAACGTTCTATTTAGCGAACGTTAAAATGTGGTAACCCTGACCTAAACTAATCATAACATTGTCTAAAAACAAGAGTTTATAAATTGTATTTGTATAGGTTCATGCGTTGCTGGAGTCGTTGGAACAAAAATGCCAAGATACTGTTTATTCGGAGACACAATAAATACAGCCTCACGTATGGAATCAACAGGGGAAGGTGCTGCCACCATTTGACTTTTATACGAACAAATCCATCCCTATCGATCCATAAATGTGTCTCGTGTAACCGTGAATGCATATTATGAAACTGAAATAGTGAGTTTAAATCATGAAAGCCCCAAATGGTCCGAACACAAACTTCAACTCTGGTTTTCAGAGTTAAATACTCGAAATATATACAAGAATGAAATGGTGACTTCGCCAAATTTGCAGAAAAAATAAGTTACTGCATTTTTGTAGAAATGTAGGCATGGATTTTTAATAAATTAAGCACATGCACTGGGAGTTACAGAAGCCTACTGCTGATACAGAACGAAAATAATCGCAATAAATTAATAATATATGAAACAGATTTTTTATATCAATTCCAATCATTCTGTTTTCTTAGCAATATTTCATCTTAGACTTTTTAATTTCCTGTTTATAATGTTGATTTTTTATGTAAAAAATATATTGATTTCCTGTGCTTTTTTTTAAATTAGCTGGAAAAATCCATATATCTCAAAGGACTAAAGATGCTTTGGATAAATTAGGCAGATACCATGTGGAGCCAAGAGGAACGATGGAAGTCAAAGTAAGTGATGTAAGACGTGAACAGCTCGTGAAATACGCCATCCAAACAATTTAATCAAAAATATGTCGATTATGTATGACCAATTTTTTTGATGGAACGATTTCAGGGAAAAGGAATGATGGAAACTTATTGGCTTGTCGGAAAAGACGAAATAGCTAAAGGTTCGGGAGGAAGCAATAGAAGCAAAAAAGCGACAGGAAAATTGGAAATACCAAAGGATCATTGTGCTTATTATTAAAATCATGTCTGAAAAGTTGATCGAAAACATAAGATTGGCTTTTCGCACTGTTTCATCAATGTAAACACTTACGTAATGACTGTTAGACATTCCTCAGCACTAGTCTCTTAAAAAATTTACCTCAACTATAAACCAAATACAAATGCAACCGAAAACAATTAGTTAACCACGTTATCCATATCAACAATGCACATGAAAACTTACGTGTTATTTATTTGAATATACAGTGTGTATGTATGTAAAAATTCCATGACTTTCTAAATATCATTATACATGTATATCCTGATGAATTAATTAAGCTACACCATGATATATATTAATTGAATGAAAAATAATTATTGTACTACTTACCTTAGTTTTTGTAAATTTTGGCGTTTCCACTTCACACATTGTACACATTGTTAACCAAATATAAATACGAGGCTTGAGTAAATAGGTCTAGAGGAGTAGCTATGATAGTGTAAGTTAGTGTAACTTCGGCGCTCTAGCCTATCATCAAGCATAGGTGGTCAATCATAAAATTACATCCACATTAATCAATAGAAAAGCTAATTTTTGGTAGCTCTCGACCTTTGATGGACATCTTCTGTGGAAGAATTGTGATTGGCTAAGAAATACAAAAGGGGTAGGTCAGGTTTTCAGGGTTAATTTGTTGACGTAATTTATGAATGATCCCAAGGTAATGCAAGGATTAAAACTGTAATGGTAAAAACAGTGTAGAGCATGGGAGAATAAGCATAGGAATGAATTCCTGAAATCAGCGTTTTGATTAGATTTCCAATGGCGCGAATTTACGATTTCCCCAAGTTTCAGGAATTCATTCCTATGCTTATTCTCACATGCTCTGCACTATTCTTACCCTAAATGTAATTAGTGATATTAATTAAATTGTCGATATTGTGTCAGATGAATCGTAGTGGAAACCCCATTTATTTTCTTGAAATAACACGTGATATACCATTAAATGAATGAAAAGATTTCAAATAATTAAGCAATCGATAGTCAATGAAATGTAAAATAAAGTTGGCAAGTACTACACTACATGCATATAGTCTATGTACACATCACGGCAAAAATAATAAATGAAAATATATTGGTTGTTGCGATATACAGTAGAAAGGTTATTATCATTAAAATGAATATTTAATACTATGTCATATCCTCAAACTCTTATCGTAAGTTAATGACTTTAAAATCGTTCTGGCATATAGCAACCAATATACAGACTTTATAATGTAATTCAAATAAAAAATTTCCCATTTTTTTGTACTTAGTTTAACGTTTGCCAAATATTTGAACGCCTTATTTTGTACAATTTTCTCATAATTGTCTGCATCTAGTCGACAAGTTACTTCTGCGTAAACTTTTAGAGATAAGAAAGTCTGTGCATCTGTAAGGAAAACTTGTGTATGACTATACGTTAAATCTAATGTCAAATGCTGATAAATTGAATATTACAAGTTCTGTATATGGTCACCTGTTTGTAGTCGACATATGTCATAGTTATAATAGCAAGATAAAACGAGTGAGATTTTTCATTTTGTCCTTATCAAAATATTGTAAGTACCAGAAAGTGCAAGTCTGTATCTACATGTATACGCTTAACCCCGTTGTCTACTGCATTAAATAATTATAGTAATTAGCATTAGAAAAACGACCCAGATCTATCACTGAAGAATTATTTAAGAAAATTACAAAAAATCTCCTAAATCGCCTTCATATTCTTTATATTACTATTTACATTTTTTAGAAAAGTCTAGTTGTAGCAATCAATTAATTCACCTTGTATTATTACGTTACACAATTTATAAAAAATAACCAACATGGAATTTACAATGAAAAATTTTAATCTTATGAAATGAGTTTTTACTCAAGATATGTTACCAATTGTTTAGAATCATAAGTCTAAAATTCAATTTTTCGTTATCATACAGTACCAGTATCATACAAAAACCAGTAAATGATGTAATATTGATGGATGGAAATGTTATAACAAATATAAAAAATTATTAAAATATTTCATTGTAAACTACAGTAATTATTTTCCATTCCAATGCCAGACGTTTATATATTTAAGCATTCTGATCAGTGAATTGGTATCTCTTAAAAGTTTGGTATTCACAATTTTTACATTATATATAGCAGCTGTAGATATTTTTAACGGCTATCTATAGTCCTATATCCTGCATGCACATTACGTATACACAAGCAGTTTCCAATTAAGGTCCCTTTAAATTATGTTATAATTGGACATCTTCAGGCTGTGTTGTTTCTTTACAAATACTGTTCAATGTCTGTGTGCTACTGCAATTGGTTAGTATTGTTATTTCGTTGCTTACTGTTTGCGTTGCACTGGTAGATCTACTGATATTACTACTCACAGAACCAGCTGGTCTTAATTTCTCGTACATCTCGTAATCTGAAAAGAAATAAAAATAAATATTTAATTAATTGTGTAATTTAACTTTTGATGGTTTAATTTGACGTCTTTCAAGTTGAAAAGCACGGTTTTAAGCCAAAGTGGCAATGGCACTCGATATGAGACAAAAATATACGATTAACAATGGGGCTCATTTTTTTGTAAAGTAATGAAGATATCTTTCAAATTCACAATTTACAATTATTTTTTCAGAGTTTTTCTTAAGAAAGTGATATTTGCCACTTCAAGCATCATTATCCATCTAAGATATAAACTGCAATTATTTTCTAATGTTAATTAATGTTCGCCAACTTTAAAATACGACTCACAATTATGCACTTGACAATCAATTTGAAAATTAGAGCAGAAGCAAATCTTTCCATCATCTATATATATATATAATGCATTCAACAAAGTAAAGAGATTAAAATGGTATTCGATAACACGGAAAACAAAAAGTTTAAAAATGATGGGCGATTATAATCGAAATGAAACTTTAGTGGTGTAAAAAATAAATTTTCGTCTCATTAGGCAATATTATGCAGGAAGTGTTTTTAAAAAAAATTATGGCATTAATCACTCTTAATAAGAAGCAATTCATTGTTCTAAGAATTTCAATTATAAGGCATGCTTTTAAAAAAACTTATGACAAATAGACACTTCCTATGCATTATTAAATGATTTAAAGAGCAATTAAAATATTTATAAAAAAGGACTGTATGTATACCAACGTAGTTAGATAGTTAGATTTAAATTAATTAGAACGCGTTTTAATAATTTATTTTTATTCCTAAATCCTTGTAAGTATGTATTTGAACGTAAGGTACCCAGATGAAAGCAAAACCAAACCTAATTTTATGAGTAACATTCCAGGATTCAAACGAAACTTTTTTAAAAACTGTAATGTCTGTTTGAATACAAGGTAGAAAAATGATACCACAACCAATATTTTCATTACTTTATAAAATCTGGTAAATATCTAGATATATTCCCAGAAATTTAAGGAGCCATTGAAAAAAAAAATAAATAAATAAAAAACTGGTGTTATAATATAGTCAAT
The DNA here is from genome assembly GCA_034698905.1 of Xestoiulus laeticollis. Classification (NCBI taxonomy): domain Eukaryota; kingdom Metazoa; phylum Arthropoda; class Diplopoda; order Julida; family Julidae; genus Xestoiulus; species Xestoiulus laeticollis. The sequence continues at coordinate 7,191 of JAQGCC010002825.1, read as the reverse complement.
GTAAAAGACTAAAAAGGAATAAAATAATACAAAACTAAAAACTGCACATTCCTGGCCCTTCAAGTATAGGCCTACTAGTTCCCCAAAATCAACCTACCATCCGACTGCGTTCCCGAATCCACCCGATGAGCCGAACTACCAGTAGAGAAACTATTTTTCACAACACTGTACTTCTGGGGCATCATGGACTGGCGCACATTCCGTTCGGGATGTATCAAAATAATGTAAAGTTTCGGCGTGAACAAGCAAACCAGTGACACAGTGGCGCTCAGGCTGATGGAAACGCACATTGTGATGATACGGATGGACACATTGTTGGCCGTGCTGAAATAAATGGGCACAAAAGCCAGCCAAATGATACAGATGGTATACATGGTGAACCCGATGTATTTGGACTCGTTGAACGCTTCCGGTATCTTTCGGGTCAGTATTGCATAGATGGTGCAGATGATGATGAGAATGATGGGATAAGTGAAAGCTATCATGTAAGAAGCATTGATGGAGCTGGCACACACCAGGTTATTGTCTTCCCTCGTTGGGTAGTGATACGTGGCTCTTGGAGGGCTGAAAAACAGCCAGACAGCAGTGATGGCCACCTGGATCAAGATGAGCCCTAGACAGATGATGAGTTGGGATTTGGGACTGATAAAACTCGGTCTTCGGGCAGTCTTTTTTCCAGCGTTGAATATCCGAGCAATTCTGTTCGTCTTGGTCAGCAGTGCACTGTAGACAACGGCGAAACAAAAGCCACTGCCAACTTTCTGCACACCGCACACTACATCGGACGGCTTTAGAATGAGTATGAATGTCATGACGTAACACAGAAAAATACCTCCCAACAGAACGTAACTCAGTTCTCTTCCAGAGGCCCTGACCACGGGAGTGGAATTGTGCTTGAAGAACACTACCAGAACGAAGGATGTGATGACAATGCCGAAGGATGAGAAACCCATGGCGGCGATGGACATGCCAGTGTCCGGACGCAGGTACACTTCCGGTATCTCGATGCAATGGGTGTGGTCAGCGTCAGGTAATGTCCCAGGTGGACATTCCACGCAGCGGGTGTCTGTCACCAGAACCTGGTACTGGGTGCAATTGAAGCAATGCCAGCAACATATCTCACCTTCCACGTACTTTTTGGCTTGACCCTTCTTACAAGGAAGACTGCATACGGAAACGGGCATCAGAGGCTCGTTGACGTTGAATTGGATTTCTGGCATGTTCAAGTGCAGCTCGCCATCTCGGTATTGACCAACTCGAATCCAACGGAAAACCCCTGGTGACACCTGCTTGAAGTGAAGGATGTTATAGCGGGAAGGACCATCGCCGTTTTCGTCGAAATGAAAATCGTCCCCTGTAAGCCCTTCAAACGACAAATTGCAGGGTATTAACAAAATGACAGAAGACTGAATTCCCAGTTGAGCAAATGCTCTTTGGCATTCAGCACTTGATCACTTTGGAATGTCGTGAACTGTAATCTCAGATAATGCCTTGAGGCTATGAGAAAGTTAAATAGAAACGCTTGGAATTGATGTTATTGATGGAATGATAGTGTTGATCTTTCTAAAATTTATTTTCAAAAACTACAAATGCTGTATGAGTAAAATTATCCAGGTACTCTTGATGAATTGATTCGTTGGATGTGTTAACAAGGTTGTGGGCTACTTCCAGGCTGTGAGATACTTGAAATTTAATGTCATTATTCTAAACGATACGGAGGGGGTTACTATTTGAGAAATTAAAATTACTCCTTTATGAGCACAGAATATGGACCTAAAACCTAAAGTCCTAAAACCTGAACATTTGTCTAAATGTTTAAAAATATAAAGACAATTATAAATGTGATCACCTGGTACAAGATTTTACTAAATATTTCACAGTAATTCAAAAAGTAGTATACAATCTAATATTAATCTTTTTAACTGCAACGGAAATTAAACCTGCCAACATTTTTCATATTTTTTTGAGCAAACTTCATTTCAGTATTCATGGCCTGCTTTTAAATAAGCTTATTAACGTTGTCCAATTTACTAAATTTGCATTATATTTTCTACGGTGCAACTCACAATCAGTCGGTGTATTTTGACGTACATTAAGTAAATAAGTAGCAAATGTAGATTCATTGAAATTCATAGCATAATGGTTTTCTTTTCTTAAGAAGTTTCATACTGTCTAAATAGAAATGCACAGAAATATGAAAAGCAATTTTGAAAATGGGATCGAAACGAGTCCCCTTATGCAATATGCGTTTAGAAACTGTAAACTGTCGTGTGCATTACAGAAACGTTACATTAAATAGAAAGTTGATTTCAAAAAACGACATTCGTCCATATAATTTACATATTTTCGACGTTTGAAGTGCAATGTTTACGAAAATGTATACACTTTCTGTAATGAACATAATTGATCGAATAAATTAAACGTAACTTGATCCTTTACTGTATTTTTTATGGATTACACTTAAATGTAAAAGTTTTAGCCTTGCATTACCAAAATTTATCTCGCTAGGATTTATGGATATTTTAAAGTATCATCTCATGTTCCAAGAATTTACAAACATAACCTACTTATAAGTGCTACTGGCTTGACTACTGCTTATAAGTATGAAGAGTTCCTGTATATACATTACATGCACATTAACTAGAAAAAAAGTATGGTGCACATACATGTACAGTATACATGGTCATTTACCAATGTTTTCAAACTGGTGATATGACAAGCTGTTGAAGCATGAAGCTAAAAGCAAACACGGATAGATAAACGCCCGGATTCCTCAGGAAAAAACGAAATTCAAAAAGATTGACTATGAAGCTCAGTCATGCAATCGTAAATGCTGTCAATAACAGCAAATGTGAATCCATGCAAACTTTTCACCTCAAAGAATTTGTCGAGAAAGATGAGAAGAAAAGCAAACATTTCTACAAAAAAATTGTCGGAAAAATCGTGTATAGTTGATTATCGCTCAAAAAGTACTTAACTCATGTCAACTATAAAGCTGAAATATCCTCAAGCCCTTTAGTACATTCTTCCGTTTTATTTTTAACATATGGAACCTAGCTTTATTTATAAGGGATTAACGTGAAAATATAGTATTATACAAATTCATATTTTTGGAAGTTGTGGCAGATATGTGCAACAAATCAAACTTTTCTTTCACTATTAGCAGTTTTCCTTGACATTTTTTTTCTATAATACGACACTTCAGTTACACATAGCTTAAAGATTTAAGTAAATACAGTTTGCTATTCTCAAAATTTGAAATGAGTGCAACGATTAATACAAATTCAAATTTTCTGGAAGATATAGCTAATTCGTTGGCAATCAAACTTACTTCCATGTTATCATTGTTGAAATATGGATATTTTTTAGCTAGTATATAAAGAAACAAGAAAATTTATAGTTTGCAATTTTCAAAATTTCTTTTTTAAAAAAATACAATGTTTCTTCCAAATGCAGATTTTGTTTTCAAAATATCATACAGTGTTTACATTTTCACATATTACGATTTCCAAAAAAAGTGTAAGGATAATATTGTCGAATCAAAATTTTCCACGCTTGCGGTCTTAAACCAAGCGAATAAACTTATTTTGCAATTGGGAGCGTTTGTGAAGTAGACAAAAAATACTGCAGTATAATGTCGTGAAAACATTTATGCCTCGAAAGCTCAGTAAACGAAATCGTGATAAAATGTGTATTTTCTTTGCAAACGATGAGGGATAAACCACATTATGTCTACAGAATATCCACCCCCAATCCCACAAAAAAATATTTCATATTTTTATCTTACCTGTAAAATTCACTTTCCTCAAATAATGTAATAGGTCCGTGCCATCGATCGGATTCATGGCATCGCAAAGCCCACTTTGTCCAGCACATAAATCCGCGTGCATGTCTCTGTTTTATTAAACAAACAAAAAGCAGATTGCTTTTAGCAGTTTTCCCAAGATAATAGTTTCCAACATTTTACGTTAACTGTAAAACCCTCAAAATAAACACGGTTTTGTGCCCAGGTTTTAAATCCAATCCTAACATGCCTATGCTTTTTATCCTGCCATTACAGTTGTTGGGATTGCATGAGGGGATTTAGGACCACTTTTGGGGTGGAAATAATATTGCAAAGATAAAAGGAGGATATAGTGTTGTCAACTTTTTTCACATGTTTATTGTGGAAAACAATTTGAACGTGCTTCGTCATAACTTCTTCTGTGCAAATAAACCAATTTACAATTAAAATTACATAGCAGCATGATAATACTTCTGTATTATTCATGTACCGATGTACATGTTCATTCATTATGTTAAATCAATGAAATTTTATGATGAGATTATGGATCACATCTCAATATGATACTAAGCAAATCAGGAGAAAACCCTTGCACTTTATAAAGATAAGAAATGCTACTTACTTGAAAGCATGTGCAAAAGCCATCACAGAATCACTGACAAATTGCAGTTGGCTTTCTGGTGTATATCCATTGCTTTTTGTCATGACCTCATCTCCGGTGCAAGTGTTTGCCCACTTTTCATTGTAAGGAGTAGTTGTGCTGTTGGGGAATTTGCATTTGAAATAATGCTCCCAGTATTCTACAAACCAGGGATTTCGTTTGTTGAATTTCACAGTAAGATTTAGAAAATATTCTTCGAATCCAATGACAGGATTAGCCTGAGGTTGAACTGATAAAGTGCCTTCAACTTCCCTTTCGTTGCCATCAAAAACTAGTGTCCTTTCGCTCCAACCATCACTTCCAATCCACGAAAATTTTCCTGTAGCATTATTACGACGAATGGCCCTCATGACACCAGCAACTTCTTGATCTGACCCAAATATGATGACTCCTGTATAAAAACAATAATCAATAACGATAAGCATATGATATGATTTACATTAAATTTAATGCCAAGTTTGAACACACTTCTAATAAAGAAATCTATTGTAATCTGCTATGAATTGTAGCAACTCTAATAGGAATTTCGTGCAACTTGTCCAATAATTTGTGAAGATTACTTATTCATACGCAGGTTTGTAAAACATGAGGCTATCATTTATAACTGATGTGAAATGTGTAGTTGTTAGCACGCAAAGGTCTTTTAGCATTCTACCTTCGCAGTCTATGCAGTCGTTAAGCATAATGATAAAGGCCATTAAGAAGAGTTACTATCAAAATCATAATAATTTCGGTTTTTTTTATAAAAAAGTTTCATTTTGAGGGGAGATGATTTGCTGCTTGAGACATAGCGAAGTGGAGGTGCCACTTTTTACGGAGCCCAGACACTATACATTGAAGATAGGCATTTTATTTATCGTTTTGACATTTCTGCACTAATGGGGCTCAAAAATTATAGTCATCTCATGACATTGACATTGTGATATATTGCGATTGAAAAATTTATTTTGACGTTTACTGAAAACGTAGGAAATAATTTCATTAGTAAACCGAATAGGCGTAAGAGCATCTTCGTCCACACATATTTTGCACACCATTGAATCATTTAATATATATATTTTTTTCAAAACCAACTCCTAGTCCAATGACTGGATGAACAATATATATATATATATATAGCTTAAATTATTTATGAAAAATATAAAAATTTAAACTTTGCTATTTAAAGTTCAGTCAATTAAATTTAGCTACCCACTATATGCATCTTATAGTATATATTATTTTTAAATCTATAGATTTCAAAAAATGCTATTTTTTGAAAACACATGTCCTAACTAAATAATCTTTTGAAATGGAATGCAACTATTTCACAACTTTTCTGTCTTAAAATAAGTTAAGTTTTATAATAAGACAGAGATTAAACAAAATTTCTTTCTTGATACAAGTTCAATTTTAGAAAATGCATCCTTTAGTGGAAAGTTTTTAAAAATAATTTAGTTTGCAGCATAGAAAATACGAAATAAGCCAAAGTTAAAAAAAAATTAAAATGTGATTTAATTAAACTTGGCGTTAAAATAAGTACACGTTGAAATGCGGTAGAATTTCGCTACATAAATTCCTAATTAATTCCTTGTTTTCACTATAAAACAAAGAAAGTGAAAGGGAACAAGACAGATCACAACAAGCATTTAATTCACATTTTCTCGCTTGTTAATTGAGCATCATTTAATTTTGCAATTAGCAAAAGTCAAACGAATAAAACCCGAATTGATGCAAACAAGACCAAGGATAATGACTCTGGCTAAATAGGAAGTGGTGTTAGATAACACAATAATCTGGTAATAGCAGAGGCTTTAGCACTACGTTTGCATTCTCCACTTTCGAGTTGAAGTGAGGTTTTACATTAACCTTTTAAAATGCAGTGGTCTATATTGCCAATTAACGACACGAAGCAGAAACAACAGCCAAGTGACTGTCATAATTACTTGTTTTACAGCGTAATTTAATTTGAATTCGTTGGGTATCTTCTATTCCGAGTATCCTGACCTCTTTTAATGTACATTTAATTAGAATCGCGGATAATTAATGGTAATTTATGGTGTCTGAACTATTTCCTTAACGTAAAGACAATACCAGAACCATATCAAACGACCTTTCATCCAAACCTTGTTTTCATACGAATGAAAAGGATTCTCTTTCCGTTTAATTCCTTGTTTCAGGAAACCAAAATTAAACTATTGCAATTCTATAATAACAAGATTAATGTACTTTTACGGAAATATAATTACATTAAGTTTTTGATGCCCTGAAAGTTATTAAAACCCATTAACGAAACGCTGTTCAACGTTTATCTTTCTAAAAACATTTCCGTTGTAATTGATGCACTTGTAAAAAGCAATAACAGTATAGGCTATAATTTGTCGATATTAATTTTTTTTTTCTTCTTATTCTTACGTTTTTTTTTTCATGGTAGATGAAGTACGCTTTCGAAATGCACTTTTCCAAAATTATACATTGAAGACCCATAAACAAATAAACGATGCTTAATTTGATTCAACTATAAAATTATCTCATTTTGATGACCGAGTGCTATAGGCTAATATTCAACAAAATTTAAAAATTTTAAAAGTGAAAAAATGTGATATTATGCGTTACGTGAAGCTAAAGGTAGATGCATGCAAATAGTTTAAAAATAAATTACAACTGTAGTGCAAATTACAACTGTAGTACAAATTACAACTGTAGTACAAATTTCAGCTTTTGGCTTCTACTATAGTACTGCTCAAATGCTCAAAAGTTCAAATTG
>JAQGCC010002824.1:0-17087 GCA_034698905.1 Xestoiulus laeticollis | reverse complement strand
TGCACTGGCATATGTGTGAAAGGCACATGCAACTGCACGTGTCACCACAAGTATTTTAGTTTTTAATTTTTTAAAAACTATGACAGAACATGCATTTCAGTTCCCCCTTAAAGCAGGTTGAATTGCTAATATATTTTTATCGTTTTATTATGTCAGATTCCTCCACCTCCTGAAATGATTTCTGCTTTTAAAATACCATCCATTGTTGACATCAAATTTCACGATATCAGACGAAACGACAACCACTCCGACTTCAATGAAGATGAAGACATAAATTTTCAACTGCGCGATTTCCCCTACCGGTTTCAATTGGACCGTATTTCTACAAATTTCATCATGGTCATTTAACTTACTTTGTAAAGTTATTTTAGCGTGTCATGACGTTTCTGTTGGCACACAAATTTACCTGGATTATCCTTTATTTTTATATAGCTCCATGCTATTATGGATACAAGCTATGTGTCGCCACAGTTGAAGCTTTATCTTCCTCTCTTTTTAGAGGTGCTTGTTGAGTCTCCCATCATAAGGGATGGAGGTCTGTTGGAATTCAGAAAGTAATTTTGAATTAAAAATGCGAAATGAGTCCTAAATAATAAATTTGCTTGTTATTCTTTTAATAGTTCTAATCCCCCACGAGGTTATTGTTAAGGAATTGGCAGAAGATACAGTTTGTACGGCAACTACGCTAGGAATAAACTCAAGTGAGAGACGCTTCTCTTGCGGCGCTTATGCTCAAATGGCCCATCTGTTTCTACAGGTTTGTGAATTTTGGGTATCCTTATCAAATAGCGCAAAGGTACACTTTTATGATTTTCTCCTCTTGTTTTCATTTAATTGATGGAAACATGTATTTGCAATTGTTCAAAATGATTACTGCTAAGTTGAATCTTTTTTTACTTGTGATTTTGCATTCTTATCTTGTAATTACATCCTTGATATTAATATCATTGTTATCATTTTTTATTTAACAGGCATCCCGAGCCAAATATGATCGAAGCGTCCAGTGGCTCCACGAATTGTTGTTCCAAACCAGTTTCACTCAAGAAAGAGTGAAAATCATAGCTACCAAAATGTTGAACGATGTGGCCAGATTCAAGCGTGATGGAAATTTCCTCTCTCGCTCGCTGGAATCTGAGCTTTCTTTTACCAAAGGTACGTCTTCGATGTTCCTCTCCTTTGCTTACCGTTTGCTACTTTGCAAAATACTTGTTCATTGTTTCCTTTAGAAAGTAACCGCTGCTTAAGCAATTTGATGAGACAGCACAAGTTTCTCACCACACTGCTGCCAAAACTGGATTCGGCTCCTCAACAGGTGCCTTAAACATTTGAAATTATTTGAGTATGAAATATGCTTTGTAAACTTTTCATAAATATGAATTAGTCCTTTTTTACGTAATAGCAATTGGTGTTTTTTCTTGCATTCATAGGTTCTAGATTCATTAATGGAATTAAGGGCTGTTCTAACCGAGCCAAACAACATAACTTATCATCTTGCTGCTGATGTAGAGCAATTAATAAAGTCACCAGAACGAATTTGGAGAGATTGCTTCGGGATGTTGGATAAGCCAAACTATGAGAAGAGGCAAGATTATAATCACCATTTGTCATCTCTTTTTCTTCAAGAGAATAATTATTTTTATGTTTTCAGGGCACCTCTTCATGTACAGCACTGTCATGAGTTGCTCACGCCACTAGTCGAAGGTTCCATCTTAGGCGCTATTGTGGGCGTGGGTAGTGTTGAATCTTCGTTCCTTCGACAGTCTGCTCCCTCCATTTCTTCCCACACTCATAAAGATCTACCTGCTCTGATGGTTTTACTACAGTACTTGACGCAACTGGAGGTAATTTTGACAGAGTATCTTTTAAATACTAGTACTGTTTGCCTTTGTAATTTGTCCAACCTTCGAACTAATGTTGGTTCTTTTAAAAGGGGCCGATGTGGAGACAGGTTCGAGGTCTTGGATTGGCCTATGGTTGTTCGTGAGTTTTTTATTTTAATAACTAGAATCTTTTATTTATTTTGCCACCAAATCACAATATTATGTCGATTGACATTGATTGCATGCGTTTATTCACCCTATGTTACCTTTGTTCACCTTTGTTACAATTTTTATTACACTTGGTCTTTTCATTGATGCAGTATTAGGATTGATCCCAGCAAAGGACTACTAAGCTTATCGTTGTATCGCTCCACGCACGTTGTAAATGCTTACAAACAATCTATCAACATTCTGGTAAGACGATTTTGTATATATTCGAATTGCTGATGAAATTCTCTATGCGCTTGTATGAAATAATTTTGTAGAATCGTTGAAATCTTAGATGGTTGACTATTTCATTGCAGAAAAACCATTTGGACGGAACTGATGAATGGGATTTGGCCTTACTGCAGTCTGCTCGTAGTAGCCTTGTCTTTGAACTAATTCAAAGTCAAGAAACTGTCAAGTCTATTTCTGATCTTTCGATAGTTATGCATTTAAATTCGTTGCATAAAAACCATGCGGAGTAAGTTGGTTTTTTATTTCACTTTATTAATACAATATGTAGTTTATTTGTTCTCAATCTACAGTACCACCCTCTCCTATGGGGAAAGTATTGCAGCAATCCTGCAATACACCCGCAAAAGTGAAAAATAGTTTTTATTTATTAATTTAAAAAATATCGTAACATTTTCAGAAAATAAATAGATTGACTGTGTCCTAGGTAAATAATTAATTTTTTTTTTTAAATTGATCATTTTCTAAAATTTGCGATTCTACAGAAGCTTTTCACATTGGAAAGGGTGGTGTTGTATATCACCTTAACTTATCTTTCACTTACGCTAATGATTGTGATACTTTGAACTACATATATTATTGTATTATTTACAGAAAATTCATGCACACAGTATCTAGAGTTACCATCGAGGACATTAAACGTGTTGGTCCTATCTATGTTCCAGCATTGTTTGATGAAGGAAAGTCTTGGTTGGCTATTTGTTGTCATTCATCGAAAGTGGATGAAATTGCAGCTGGATTCAAAGAGTATGCTGTTTAATTATAATAATTTTATTTCTCACCTTTCTCGACTATGCTGCTACATATACCATTATACAAAATCCTACTCTATATGGAAAAAGAATTCCATGCTATAAGGCAGTGTTACAAAACCTGTGATTTAAATCAGTTATGTTAATGCGAATTTATTTTTCATAAAAATGTGCTGTTGCTATCATATAGATATGATCGAGCTTGTACTATCATATATAATATGGTAATTTTTAAAAGTGTAAAGGCCGGGAACTGTGACCCAAATATTTATATAGATGTACTTTATGAGAATAGTTTAGTAAAGCACTAGGGAAGAATAAAATTTAAAAAGTACAGTATGATTGATAATATTCTGTTTAGAAAATCGAACGTTTTAGGTGTTAAAAATCGGCTAAAGAACGTTTTACTTGCTGAAATTGAATTAATAAAAATTATGACTATAGTAAGCAAAATCAGAAATTCTATTTTCAAGTTTTCGAAAACAGGTTTTAATGCGGAAGCAACTTGTTATAACCTGTTTTATCATTACCTGTTTTAGCATTACCGAAATTGTTAGATTTAATGTGACATACGGATAGAATTCTATTTAATTTGGCCTTTTGGCCAAATTCCCGCATTTCTTGTTTTATTTTAGTACATTTTTATTAATGGGGTAATGTCTTGTCTCTTTGTTGCAGGATGGGTCGTAATTTGGTGGTGACCACATTGGAAAATAGCTTCTTGGATACAATTGATGTGGATATTTCATAATCAGTGAGCAATTCATTCAAGACAGTACAGTGTGGCTTATAATCGACATCATGGATGGTCATCCGGTTGATCGGCTGATGCACTTGTTTCTCCAATACTCGTTTCCAGGTAAACGTCATTTTTATGGCAAAAGTATGTTATTGTCGTTAAAAAACAATAAGCTTTGCCTTTATTTCTGTAATCGGAAGGATGAATTGAATGTCTGGAGAAAATCTGCCAATTTTAAAACGTGTGGAAATAAATCGTGGAGAATTTGTTTTGAATGCATTAATAATTGCAAATTGGCTATGCTATTCGAAACCATTGCTTTCCCCTAACTTGTGACAAATCTGATGAACTCCCTTTGGAAAATTGTGTAATCACGTTTGGCCGTATTTGATAGATTCGCAAGGACAGAGCTCAAGAAGTGCGAATTTTAACTTGAACATTGTCCTTTTGGACATTGCACGCAACATATTTTATCTATAGGACTATTGTACGATCACTTCTATTACATATAACTACATGAACTATTCTATTTGAAAATGAAAGGAGTATTATATTAGATAATATATAACTAGACGATGCCCTGAATTCCCATTAATCAGTGATAGAATCTTAATCTTTGGGCCAAGTGCCAGCTCGGGTATATGCATGTTCCGAGTTTTGATATGGATGGCATCACATTTTTCATTTCTTCATATTTTAGTAAGGCAGGCATATTCAAGTAGGGCATTGAATTTAATTTAAATTCTAGCAGGTTTTCCCACAAACCTGGAATAGTCAGGGAAAAGTTTTTCATTTTGAACAGTTCAGTTAATTGGTTTATATGATTTTTAATTCAGTTAGGCCAATAAAAAAATATTATTTTTTATAAATTTATATTTTAAATTTGTGGGATCCCAATTTGAATTCAAAGTTATCATTAATTTCTGCACATCGTATTTTTTGCAATTACAATGACAATAACCAATTTTCCAAAGGGGTGGGGGAGGGGGGTCAGAGCTTTGTGACGTTATATTTGAGGGGGGGTCTGACTTTTTGTGACTAAGGTGTGACATGGGGGAGGTGGTTCAAAAATCTGCCAAAATCGCGTGATGTCATTTATGGACAGCCCCTTACTAGCCCGCCAAAAAATTGAAAATTTAATGGTTCTTTACAGCGCCCTCTAGCATTCTGACGTAATCTGGAATTCGTATTTTTCCGCTTTCTAGCACAGTGTGTTTCTAGCTCTGTTATTTGTCAAGTTGTATACAAAATCCGGCAAGCAATTGTCTAGTAATATGCTCAAATTGGATTTTATGAGCTCGGTAAATAAGATGATGATGATAGAGAATATAGTTGGAAGACGGTATTTAGGCCTAAACAGCTACATGTACATGTAATTCGATCGTGTTCTCAAGGTATAGTCCAAAGTCCAGCTTCCGTATCAATTGCCCGCATTGGCGTAAGTAAAATATCGTTTTCCTGCACTTTTATTTGTGAAACACATATTGATAAGATTACGGCGTATTGTATGACGAAAGTGATTTGAATGGCTGACCAGCGTTTTCTGTCAGTTTCAATAACCTTGCACTGTGATCAAACCAGATAAATGTGGAATGAGATTGAAGTTGATTGGCCGTCTCTATATGGTCTTAAGTGTTGCATGATCAATGATTAAAATGTCATACGATGCAAGGATGGGCATCTGAAGTGATATGGTTATAATGCACTTGCATCTTCGTGTTTTAAAGCAACATTTAAGATAATCTATCACACCCATCATTGGCAGCTATTCTTGATGATGGCGGTTAGCAAACTTTGGCCCGCGAGCCAAATCCGGCCCACTTTGACATCTCGTTTGGCCCATCGATTTTTAATGTAGACCTAACATGAAAAATTTTCGCACATTTAACATCCCTGGTTAATTGGCTCATTGGCTTCTTTCTATTGTTGACAATAGGATCATAGGCTATAGAAAAATTCTAGTTTTCTATTAACTGTTATTAATTTAAAAATGATCCAGCCAATACAAATAAATAATAAGTCAATATAATGATAGAAACCAATAAGAACGATATAATTTCTCTATTAATATTTTCTATGGAAATTTTGACCAGGATTACCTACTTCAATAAATCTATGCATGGTTTGAACCTCAAGACCTACATGTAAAACATTCATTCTAATCTATTCTCCGGTGATTACAGTCAGCAAGAATGTACCATATGGTAAAGGGGATGCATGTACGTGCATTTATCATAATTATCGGACTGTTACCTCATGTTTGTACGATACGTCTTACTAATCGTGTCATAAAGTTAACAATAGATCTGTTGAGTTTTCTAACATGGAATGTAAGGAATCCAAACCAAGCCTCTCGGCATGGATGTTTTACCTTTCCTAAGAGCCATTCACCTGATAATCATGTACGATGCTGATTTGATGGTGGGGTTCACTATAGTAAAATTAATACCATCATCATCTCTTACTAATTCGCACGTGCGTTCTGCATTTGGCGTATCAGAATGGTATGTGTCATGCGGATTTAATGGCACGTTTTTGATGTTGTGCCAGAAGCTTTGTTTTCACTAATGTTACAAGTCTCGTTCAGCTACACCAAACAGGGCCATCCACATGCCACTTGTTTCAAAGTTTATTTAACCACTTAACCATCATGCGTTTTACCATGCCCTTTATATACTTGTGCACACGACCTAGACCATGAATAGTTTTCCAGATGCAACTTCTCTCACCTTTTACAAAGTAAAAATAAAAAATTAAAAGTTGACCAATTATTTACCAACTGTGAAGTGTTTTTATCTAAAATTAATCGTTTGCATGTGTGCTTCATACATGTACAATTGTACATGTAAATGTGTGGCAATATGAGATGAAAACCACCCTTTTTGAAGCACGTGATTTATGCATGACCCTAGTGAACCTAGCCTATTTATATAACGTCTGAAGATACTGTATAAGGTTGAAGTCTAAAATGTTTGGAGGTCGCCATTGTGGATTTAGTTAATTATATTAAACGAGTATAGGAAGTGATTATTCAGTAGGTTTTCTGCACAGATAGTATCACATCAACTTGAATGATTAGCTCATTTGGAAAAGATAACGGGGATTTTTTGGTGCATTAATGCCAAGTACGATTGAACCCAGGCTTCTCTATCTGATAGCACTACAAGAAATGTACATGTACTCTAAATTATAGAACGTCAATATATGAAAGACTAAATATTTGTCTAGTTTTGCTTTATCAATTGAATTGTTTTTCGTATTTACATTATATAAGTTTTTTTTTTTTTTAATCCTGTTTAAATTTAAAAATGAACAGAAGTCAAAATCGAATGCATATAAATTCAAGTGTTGCTTATTTTGAGTACCATCGTGTAACTGAAGAATTTTAGAGCACCCCTGAACTTTTAAACGGGTTATTAATAGGTGAATGACGTGGGAATTCTTAAGAGATGAACGAGTGATAGTTCCCCAAAAATCGGCCACGACCGTATACTCTTAATCCCCATTAAACATTTTGGCACTTTGCCCCCTGCCACATGGCATACTACATGCTGACTGCAGGGTAAAAAATTGAATTGAATTGAAGTGACACGATCAACGACAATTTCAACAAACTTTTTTTTTTTTTGCAGTCCTTAATTTAAGTTATTCATGCATTCAATAAATGGTCTGTATGCATGCACGTTAAGGAAGATACATGTTTAAGTCCATTACTCCACTAGTGTGCAAAAACCTATTGCGAAACCCATTGCTAATGAGATTATGTAACATCCCATTGTTAAATCCCAAGTGAAAATTACACGTATAAATTGTGCTGAGTTTGTTGTTTTTACAATGGGATCTCATAGAATTTTATGATTAAGGTACTCATAACCATATAGTCCTATCGAATTTAAATCCCATTGATATTGGTGTCTCATATGATCCTATATTGTTTGTCTCGCTGTATGCATGTATTTCCATTAGCAGGCTCTTTAAATCTCGTTATTATCATTGTTTGTTTCTACGCAATGATACATTTATTAATGATAATGTTGAACACGTTAATTAATTTGAATATGTTTAACGTCTTTTCGGACATAACTTGCACAAATAAAGCTTTTGTTTTGTGCTTATAAACTAACACAAACCATTCCGTGGTTGCATTCCGTTGCAACTGCAAGCCTAATTAGGATAACAACAACAAAAACCACATTGCCAAGACACTTAAAGAGTGGTTTGACGAATTTTGCATAGATTGTTTTGCGTTAATTACTAAGAATAAACGTCACAAAATTCGTAACAATCGAGCAATTATTTGATTCTCTTTGATCCTCATGAGGATATCAAGATAAAAAGAAATTCATACATATTGCAAAGACATTCAAAGCAGCCTTTCACTCAACGCATTGTTTTCGGACACTTTCGTTCAAATTTTTTTGTGAAAAAAAAATGATTGTAGTAGGTTGCCCTGAATTTCTGACAAAATGGGAGTGTTTACTGACTTTCCCTATAACCACAAATTTCGACTTTCTTAGATGTCGTCCTGGATGATGGGACATATACATGTAAGTTAATGTTGGCCTATAAAAGGTCTTGTAGAATAATACTATGGAATTTTTTGGTAATAGTAGTTAATATTTGTTTTCAATGAAAATTCGCTTGGGCACTTACCTGTGGTCACTGATGACCAGTCAAAATTAGGCCATCGTTCATCCGAAACATTCTCCTGTTCCAGTTTCAAAATAAATGCATTAGGTCTCAGTAGCTAACAGCAAACTTTCGCAAAAAAAATATTGCCCTAGTTTTCCCCATGTTTATCATGCTCTTATTATGGAATTGCTTCATGATAGGGCATTGCCCAAATTACTGATTAAGGTGAATCGATAACGCCGAGAAAAACTGAAAATGCATTGGCGAAATTGCGTGAGAAACTCTCTTCTTTACAAATAGGATTTAATATAAAAACATTTTTCCTTGCAGAGAAATCACGTGTAATTTTGGATTGTTTTTAAGTTTAGGCCTATTTTTTTTTTTTTTTAAATAGCCTTAGAAAATTTACAAAATTTGTCAGATAGTTGCCATAGCCAGACAATTTATCTGCAATTAAGGTAAAACTGCTTTTATTATCTCACGCAATTTCGCCAATGCATTTTCGTTTTTCTCGGATTTAATTGGAATATTGCTTCCATTCAATCCATTGCCGTTTCATTTCCTATTGCACTGTACATCCACTTAATTAACATTTTATTTTCAAATAACAAATATTTTTATCATCCTTGATTATCCCAGCATTACCTTACATATTTGGGTAAAATATTGATATAATTTTTTTATAAAAAGAAGTAGTAAATATTGACATAAATGATGATGGCATTCCAGCGCACGTTTCCAGTACTTTCAATGAAGTAATTGTGATAATAAAAATGGGCAAACAGGGCATCGAATTTTAATTTTATTTGCATGCGAGATAGAAATACGTGCAAAAACATCTCGTGTGGAAATTCTATTATAATTAAAAGCCTTGTTTGAGGCTAGCTAAACGCGCGTTTATAGCCAAGTGTGGCCTGGGGCTAAATTTGAACCTGTCCATTTTGTCCCAGGCTACACTAGGCTGGAAACGCGCGTTTGGCTAGCCTCAAACAAGGCATCGAGTTTAAATTCTAGAATTATAAAATTTGCACATTGATATCTCGTGCGAAAATTCTTTTTTAATTAAAAGCCTTGTTTGAGGCTAGCTAAACCTGCGTTTCCAGCCTAGTGTGGCATGTGGCTTGCAACAGTGGAACAGCAAATAATAACTTTTAAGCCCCAGGCTACACTAGGCTGTTTCCGCGTGTTTGGCTAGCCTCAAACAGGGCATCGAATTTAATTTAAATTCTAGAATTATAAAATTTGCACATGAATAGCTCGTGCGAAAATTCTAATTTTAATTAAAAGCCTCGTTTGAGGCTAGCCAAACGCGCGGAAACAGCCTAGGGTGGCCTGGGGCTTTAATTTCCATTGACGGTCATGGATGCAACGCCATCTGGCGGTAAGGCGTGGCAAGTTTCGAAACTAGGTCAAAAGAGGGCGTTTGCAGCGGTTGTTTGCTCGCTTTTCCTCACGTGTTTTTTTACCTCTCCAGTCTCTCCATTGCTTCAAGCCTCAAAGTTCTCCGATATCCTACTCCAAGCTTTGCAAAATCGCCAGACAGTTTTGCATTCAAGAGGTGTACTGTACTTGTTTTGCAGGGCTTCTAAGGTTTATCCCTCTGACCCGTCACCCCTCGGATACCGCCACCGTGTCCCCTGTTGACCAGCAGAGCCACATGAAAGCCTCATTGCCCGTGTTGGTGAGCGGCGTCGGCCGGACTATGCAACGCTTGATCGCGGCGATCATGGACAAGCAGGGCGGCCCGACATTCCTCAAGTCGGCGGGAACCTCCGTCTTCGGATTAATCCTATGCAAGATCTTCGGCCTCACCCTGCACAAGTGGACCGTGGTCGGCGTCATCTTCCTCGCCCTTTCCTTGACCACCCACTTCTTGGAGTATCTCTACGTGTTCTTCGCCACCCTCAGGAGAGACATTGGGTGAGGAGACAAATTTTATTTTATTTTGTTAACAATAATATTATTATTATTTTTTTTGGAATGCAACATGTTTTCCGCTGGTTCCTTGCCAAGTTTTTATAGCTCAGCTGCTTCCGAAAGTCGGAGTAAACTGGTGGGTCTCATAATTATACACTGTACATGGAACAGTGCTGTTGTCTGTTACATTTTATTAGAAAGTTTGAATCAAAATTACTGGATGCATGCACATAAATCAAGAGTTGCTCGATCGTATGGACGTACGTTTCCCCACACCTAACCTAGCCGTCTCCAGATTGTCGAAATTGGGTGTGGCATGCATTTCTAGGGCTTATTAGTGTTTTGACAGTCGAGTCTGACTCAAGTTTCCCAGCTTAATTCTTTGTAGCAAATATCATGCTGTCATTCATTTCTGAACAGATGAACTACGCTTTGCTGGCTGCTGGCGGATGATCTGCATTGTTTTCCAAGCAGTTCGGGGAATATATCGTGTTGTGCATTGATAACAGACTACAGGAGCGATAAGCTTTTGGTGGGATGGCAGCCACGGTGGTAAACACCCATGTTGATGTAGTTTTTAAAAGCGTGGCTAAAAAAATCGCTTCAGGTGTTGCTACTTGCTAGTGCGTGACACTGCCCTTATTTTTTGTAATGGTTAGCAGACGTCAGCAATTTGAAGTAGGTCTACATGTAATCAGTAACTTTAACCATGCAGTTTTGAGTTTTTAGTTACTTTTCATAGATAGCACATTCGCACGTACTAGTTTAATGTAACGAACATTGGGCATCACTGACCCTTTTGACCTAGTTATCCTTAATCTGAAACATGTTGCCACGTGCGAAGGCTGAGGGTTGACGTGTGCAGCATCTCTAATTTGGGATGAGTTGCCCTCCTTGGGTCATAGGTTGCATTGTATTAAAGACACTGAACTATGGTGCACTATGCCCTTTGGAATGGACAGTCACGAATAGTGTAGAACATGTGACTAAAATTACTACCCAACCTCTTGCTGGAATTAATTACCATTGATACTTGATTCCAGTATCAGTCTAATTAGCACTGCCATGATAATGTTGGACCTCAGAGGTCGAAGGTTGTCAGGCATGATCTGGTAACACTTAATTCTAGATAAGACGAGCAATTATTGCCCACATGTTCTGCACAGTGCACATGTATTTTGAAACCTAGTACTGTCACATCATGTCCATCTTTGATACATTACATTTATGAACTTGACTGTCTGGAGACTTGTGACCGCTCAAGAGTCAGGATCACAGACTTACTGCCCTCTAGTCTAGGGCCATTTAACTATAACGACATTGCAAAAGCAGTCTTTTAATGCAAGCGCGACGAACTGACTTTTATTTACATTCACTGATATGTTAACATTTGTGTGAACAACTAGAACTGCATGCGACATTTTATAGGACAGTTCTTATCATATAATAGTATTGCTTTAAATAATAGATGGGACAAATGCCGAAATGCTGGTATTAGAAGTTTTGACAGGGTATAGCATTGAACGTGTAATGGGTAAGAACAGTAGAGCATGGAAGAATAAGCATAGGAATAACTTTCTGAAATCAGCATTTTGATTGGGAAATCGGAAATTCCCGTCATCGGGAATCCAATCGAAACGCTGATTTCAATAAGTCATTCCTATGCTTATTCTCCCATGCTCCACGCTAAAATTTGGCATAGCATGATGAAAGGCATTATCTTAAATGCAGCGTTCCGATTGTCCAATCTGAATGCTGCATTTATATCATGTCCTGTTCTTATACCCTAAGTGTTCAATTTTACTGTCTTCATAACTGTCGGGTAGGCTACATGACTGTCTTTCTAGGGTATTCCATTTCTTATCCTGTTGTCTTAAGTAAAAATTGATAAACATATGCTGGAATGCTGGTATTGACAGTTGTTTTCATCATTAAGCACGTTAGATATACAGCATATCCAAATTACTTTCGGGTACTGACAATGTCATTTTGGGTTATGTTTTATTAGTTTTACAACTTGAATTAAAAAATGAATGGAATATTCATGTAAATAATACATTCACTGCCTTGATGATCATCAATACAATTTGCAGTGCTAATTGGTAGGCTAGGCTTTTTGCCGTCCTTGGGTATTTCCAAGTCAGTACATACCGTATTTCGAACATTTGCAGAAATATGGTTTTTGGTTGGGGTGCAACTATAGGTTACGAAATACAATCATGCCAGTACGCCAGTGGGCGTGACGCCATCGATGCGTGATTTCAGGGTTCCGAATGAAATAATAGGCCAATAAATTCTTAAATCATATATCTCAAACGTTTTCCCTTGAATGAGATCAGGTGCTCAAAACACCTCTTTGCTTTTTTTGGTAGCCAGCTAAAACTCTTGCAAAAGTCAAAACTGACTGCACTTGTTTCCCAACTACTAAAAAATGAATGAAGACTTGGATATATATTTTTCGATTTGAAGTTTTTATAAAAATATTAAAATGGAACATGAAATATTACTTAGTTTTATAAGTATTACTGTAATATTTAAATATGTCATGGAAACTGTGTTAGGCACAACAGCAGGAAGCCAAGCGAATAATTCTCCCACGATGAAATTAAATTTGAGAAATATTCATTTTCTTAAAACAAGTTTTGAATAAATTGTTCTTTGTCGTATACATATATAAATCATCATATAGAAGTTATAGTTACGCCAAAACCTGTATATATCACAAACCATTGAAACCAAATCAAAAGTTGTGCTATTTGGAGGGATAGTGCTGTTTGCAGGTTCAGCTAAATTGATGAACGTATACACCGTGCACATGCCGACGGTGTGGACCATCACTACATAGAGGTCCGCAATTTACAGGTTTTGGTGTATACATGTATATCGGATGGTCTTTGAATTAATAGAGGGATTGAGCACGCCTCTTTTAATGCTCCCTTAATGCTAACCACATTGACAGCACTGTATGTTATTCCAATGCGTTCTCGTTAAGGTAAATCAGTTGACGGGGCATTAAGGGAGGCGTGCTCAATCCCTCTAATGAAATAATAGACGGCGTTATCGACATCAGTTAACTTATCGAAATTTGGCTGGATTTTTTATTAGCTTCTTATGTTTGCAGCTCATTTTATCTGCTTTATTTGATGTTCACATGTACCCGCGATAATAATGTTATTGCCATCGTCTACACTCCCGTGCCGTGGCCTCGTGAATTTTAGGACAGTCTACAAGTCCTGTAGACTCGTTTTTTTTTTTTTTTTTTTTGTTTAAACAAGTTGTCAAAAATATGAAATCTTACATGGCAAAGATTGGGTCTAATTGCTAGAAAACGATAAAGTAGGATACCATATGATACTCGATCTTGCACCACAGTTTACCCATAAACTGTGCTTGCACCGGAAAAGAACCCAGAACGTTAATGAAGAAACCTTCGAACTGAAATAGCAAATGTCTCATCAGGTTTCTATCATCAAATCCAAAGAAATTTGAACTATAGGCTATCTCAAATAGTTTACAACTTGCTAATTTGTCCACCACAACGGTTCTTTCCCACCTAGTCCCTACAAACTTATATTCTTGCCATATCTAAAGACATCCAAATAAACCCCCCCTCCACTCACATTATAGACCAGATGTCCAGTGACCTGATTTGCCTCGGGTGTTGTTAAATAACCTTGGCAAACGAGTTTGTTTCGTGGCATTATTTTTTATAGAGGTATGACAGAAAACTAAATAATTTAGGCCTACTCCATTTCAACTTTCATGCGTTTGTTAGCAGCAACAAATCCACATGCAATATGATGGTCGATGCAGGCTGAGGCAACCAGCCAAAACAATCGAAATTGCCCATTAATACGTTTAATTCTTTCATGGAAAAACTTGGCCATGCAACTATCGAAAATTAATAACATGTTAAGTGTTGTTTTCTTTTTTTTTGATTTTTCGGGCAATTAAATATCTAAATGTTAATCTCGCATTTCTTTCGAAGGTTTTCCTCGTATTGTTCTTATTATTTGAGGTGACGCTTCATTATACTAGTATTCCAAGTACAGACAAAAACATCTCAAGGTCTTCTAAGGGGGAGCAAGGGCTCGGGGCCTTCCCCATTTCTCTTGAGAGGGTTCCAATCAAATTATGCAATGTAAATATTTTTTTTATATAATATAAGATTAGCCTATAACATGCTATTTTTTTTTCTTAAAGACATTCAGATTTTCAATTTTAGAATTATAAAATTTCACATTAGAGGGATTGAGCACGCCTCCCTTAATGCCCCATCAACTGATTTACCTTAACGAGAACGCATTGGAAAAACATACAGTGCTGTCAATGTGGTTAACATTAAGGGATCATTAAGGGAGGCACGCTCAATCCCTCTAATAAAATACAGCTCGTGCGATTACAACGAATCATTTATTTTCATATTAAAGCCTTGCAAATTCCATGTGATCCGTTCCTATTTCATACAAAAATTATTATAATTCATTTGTTTTCTTCATGCATTTACATTCGTTTTTAATAAAAACAAATAAATTAGTTCCCCGAAAAAATAAAAAAAATCACTACATATAACATGTACAGTATGCTTAATAAATGAAAGCTATAGATACCAAATGATTAGTTCAGAATCTGTTTTAAAGGGGATGCTAATGTGTTCCCATTTTTCAGTGTATGCGAATATGCTGTAGCCTATACACGCAACCGAGTACATTATAAAATTTCACTGTAGTTCATATTATGTCATAGATGATATTTGGAGTTGTTAACTCTAAAATTAAGAAAACCGGTTGCATAAAATCGCAAATGTGTATAAGAATTTTATGAAAAAAGCACATCACAAACCGTTTTTCGGGGCATAAAGAAGTGCCATTAGTATACATGGTGCTTTAATTAGTCTTCGTTACTGTTATTCGATTCAATTTCTATTAGCTCATTGCAAACAGTTTTAATTTCCGGGAAGCATCAGTGAAATTGATTTCTGTAGAACCGGCCACTTGTACGGATTTCATCTCATTCATGTGGTAGCCTCATTTGCTCCCCCTTTTACTTTTCCATTGTTTTCGTTTTAATTTTATTTACGAGCACTCGTTTATAAAAAAAAATTATCTTGATTTGCCTAATAATTCAGTTTAAGGAGTTGGTTTGTCCTATATTTTTCTTGTTCCAAAAATCTCTTATTCCTTATAGCTGTCTTAAATATTTCTTACAGGGTGCTCAAGCTCGATCCTTATTATTCTTACAGTTCTTATAATAGTCCTAGGCTACGTATAATTTCGGGATTAAAGCGCTGATTCCATTTTGATTATTTGACATTTTTGGTTTGCCATAACTTAAAACTGTTAATGTATGCTTTCCGTTTCAAGGCTATATTGCACGAACGAAAATTCATTATAAAATGCAACCAAAGAATAAGTTGAGGTTCTGAATGAACATAGGCCTACATGTATATAAAGATTCAAACTTATTAGTGCATATGTACCACCAAAAGCAATTCCAGTGGAATTTTTGATGGACGCTCTTGTCCAAATCTTAAGTGTACTTCTGAATACTAAGTTGTCCAAAAAAAGAGCACTTGGTATACTAACTGAAAATCAAGTATACTTTTTCTAGTATACATTGTACATTACTGTAAAGTGTACTTAGAAGTATACGAAAAATGACTAAGTTGTTAAAAAAAAATGCACTTGGTATACTTTACCAAATATACTTTCATTTTGACTAGAGCGTTTATATTGAAAATACAAGCAATTTCAAAAATAATTCCTGACTTTTCGAGGTCCTAAAAATTCAAGTGCATGTCCTGATTTTCCAGACCATGAAAGTCGTTGGTCATTATATTGACGGCGTTGCGAATTAATAGAGCGGTTCAGATGCTTCTTGAACACCCTGTACTTTTCGACCTAATTTCAACGCTGCATCAGGTATAAACGAAACTCGGACAGATTATAAAATTCACGAAAGTAGATAAGTTTTATAAAAGTGAGGGGTGCAGGTGTGCGTGTCCCCCTGGCGAGCAGCGACGCCCAGTGTAAAATCGGTAGCGCGTACTGTTTCACTCGTATACAGGAAAAATGCGGAAAAGAGATTTGCTTTTGATAATATCAGGTTGGCCTAATCCTAAACCGAAACCCATCATTAAGTTTGAAGGAAGTAAAAATACATGTGGTGCTTACATGTATGTAACAATCTCTTGGCCATATAGAAAACGCAATTCTTGGATTGGAAATGGCTGTTGTTGACAGTTAAAATACCAGTCTGGTCATTTGGTTTTATTATACCATGTCTGAATGCTGTGATTAACTAAGATTGTTGTTAAAATGTTGGAGATCAGATGTAAGATTGGTCATTTATTCACAGCCGAGGCTCGAGGGTGCTTACCCCATGGACCTCCAGAGGAACACTAATGGTGCCTAATATACAGAAAAACAAGCAGTTTTATAAATATTTACAGAACTATAATTTTTTTTTTCCTTAAAAGTTATTTTAAGAAAATCGTGCAGTACATGTACGAGCATTTTATTTGTGCATAAATGCAATGTTTTACTGCTGAATTGGTGCACATTTTTCTCTTTGAGGAAAAGCTTAGTGCAGGTTATATTGTGTGTTAAAAAAAAAATTGAAATAAGTTTTGCCATTCTGGAAGTAGTCTCATAGAGGAAATAATGAGACCATGAGACCTACTAGTGAATACATGTTCCTTAAGGGGAAACTAAACACCCCGTTTCCTATGGGGAAAGCTCTCAACCAAGTCAGCGACTTGTGTAATTAAAA
>JAQGCC010002823.1:0-17088 GCA_034698905.1 Xestoiulus laeticollis | reverse complement strand
GCAGTTATAAAGATAAAGAAGTCCAGGGGCTTGAATAGGCTACAGTATTTCTGGCACCACTAATGTGGTGTAAAAAGTACATATTTTTAAGGATATGTTAGGCTAATAATTACATAGAAAATAACTCAAATTTCAGAAAACAAAACTTAATAAACTAATTAACAGACAGTTAGGTTTCAACACTTTTAAGCAAGAGCCACAAATTGACAGAGTTAAAATTTTAATGATTCAAACATGTTAGGTAGTAGACAGTTTAGTAGAACATTGCACTTACAGTTATAAAAGTTGGTTTTTACTCAATTTAAGCATATTTATCATATTTATATAGCATCTTTTAATATGAAACTGGTTTACCAAAAATTTGAATAAGCTGAAGCCCAATAGTGGAGCTAATTTAGAAACTTTCATACAGATAATCATACAATAGATCTGCTCACGATGCGAAACTAATCGCATCTTAGCCAAATTCGGCTAAGTTCGTAGGCCTAGTGCCTACCCATCATTACATGTGAAATTAAAGCTAATAGATAAAGCGCCATTACAACAATCATTGGAGCCACAATACAGAATATCACAAGCTCGGTCAGCCCACTCAAGCCTCCGTCAACTAAGAAAAAAACTTATGTTAGCCCATCTAAATTTCCCCACCGTGAGTGTACCTAATGTTTCTTTAACCATTTACTCAACATGTAAGCTTATGTATATCAGTCCATCACCAAGGAAGCTAACACTTGCAAAAATAGACATACAGTATATCATTCAGACACAGCTTCCGCATACTGGGAATTTATACAGGATTAGTCAGCCATACAAAACCAAAACTATGGCTGGATTTGTGCATTATGAAACACAATAGGATGATTGCAATTTGACACAAGAAGCAATGACATTGGAATAACTGATCTTTCGAGCATTTTATAATAATATTAATGTCTGTTTTAAAACTCTCCTAGTACCACATGTAGATCAAATGCAAAACTTTCAGCGACTAACAACAGCCTGTGAAAAACGATACTAAATTTAATGTTGCATGATTTCTCCAAACATAATATTCCACATTGTTCAACTATGTACCATTACAAATTTTATGCCCAAACAAATCAATAGTTAGTGTTTTTCGCACGTTCAATTTAAGATTATAGGGAAAAATTGATGAGCCGCCTGTTGAAATTGTGCTGATGAAAATAAAGCTCACTTTAAATTGCTCTATTTCTTGAATTATAGAAGTTATGCAAACGAGTTTGAGGGTGAGAGGAAGTACAAAAAGCATACGTACAAATTACATTTGAGGTTTTAGAGGCCCATGTTTGTTAAAGCAGCGAGAAAACCTCGAACACGCCTATATAAAATTGAAATAATACCAGTCGTTTTTCATCTCCAAATAACGTTTCAGCGAAAAAAAAAAAAAAATCAAGAATAAAAAATCGTAACTGTGTCTAAGGTTTTATATGAATGCATTCAAATAGTTTGGTATTCATCATTCTTGTTTCAAAGCTCGTTTTTGACTTAAGATTTTTTCGCTTTAGAATTGAAAATCTCATGGGGCAACGAGAAGACGTGAAGACAAATTTTCTATCAAACTACAATTTCAGGAAGAAAATAAGCATGGAAAAGAAGAAAAAAAAAAATACTAGAAAAAGAAATGATGAAAAGGTGACGATGAGCGAGAGAGATATCAAACAGCAAATGAAAAACATCCCTAAAGTTTTAGGCCAAATCTCGCATTATTATCTACGCATAAAGAGTAGGAGTAATTCAAGTTTCTACAATTCGAGAAAAAAAACACCACATACACCTTCTAAAAGTAAGCAAACAGAGAGTTACTTCATTTTCAAAAAATATACGATCACTAGCAAATTGAAAAAAAAAAAGACAATGAAAACCCGAACGAGAGCTTTTTTTTATTCTTACAACTTACAAAGGTTATAAGACTTTCCCAAGAAATAACGTAGTTTTTGGTTTGTCATAATGCGGAACTGTTCATCAAAAACATACAGTTTGTCGGGCATAATGCCAAATGAGAATATTTAGGGGAAAAAATGTACAGAATTACAGTGGATTAAAGTTCTAGAATTTGTTGGCTATTGTTGTTTACATACATATTTCAAATGTAATGCAAAACCAACATGCTATATGGTCCATTTTCAGAAATAAATTGGAAAATGCAGAAAATTCCAGGAATCCAACGAAATAACTTTAGAATAATAATCCAAATTTTGACAGTTAACTGTTGTAAAACAGATATCCTAATTAAAATCCTAATTAAACTAATTGCACCCAAACATGAAAGGGATTTAGCGGAATTACAAATTTGATAATTTATTATAACGTCGAAAACTACATTTGCATGTAATGTATCTTATTCTATAGCAGGTATTTATAGTCACGTTAAGATAAGTTTTTTTCTTAGTTGACGGAGGCTTGAGTGGGCTGGTCAAGCTTGTGATATTCTGTGAATATTATGTTGTAATGGCGCTTCACCTATAAGCTTTATTTTTACATGTAATGATGGGTAGGCGAACATGTTATGTTGTGTTGGTCAAACAGGAAATTAGCTCCTCTCAGACTCCGTCACTAGGAACTTTGCTGAAAACCAGAAACATTATGTTGAAGTTCCTATCTTTGAATATCATAAATGTATAAAATGTCGAAATTACCTAAAATACCAAATACATGTATAGCAAAAAAGTAACATTTTTATTAAATAATGAGAATAAAAAATCGTGTAATTCCAACAATAGAATTTATAATGCAAAGAAAAGTTTGCACGAAAAATACTACATGTATAAAAAAAAAATACGCCAAGAATTTGGGCTTAAAATTCTGCTATTCGGCACCACGCCTTCAGAGTCTATATTCGAGGCTTTAATAATATATAAAGCAAAACAAAAATGTTTATGCATGATAGTCGATGCATTAAAATGTATAAATAAAAGAGGCACAAAGATAAATAAGCAGGATGGAGTCTCTATCCTGTATTTATTCCCATCAACACGCAAGGGTACCTCTTGGGCATTGTCCCCTTAAGAATAAATAGTATCAATAATTAACTAAATTAAGGCAGTTAATGCATGACTCTGCTCAGATCCACCATGAAATTACATTTAATGCGGGGCATATAACAAAAAGATGAGCATTTCACGAAATACCGCTCGCAAAAGTCCGCACGCTATACCCGAAATAAAAACTAATTTATGAATGATTTTGAATGCGGTAAACCATTTAAAAATTGTAGTTGTTCGGCTGAAATTTATGTCGTGACACCCATGTTAATGTGAGCTGAAAATTGGACGGAGATAAATTATGCGACAACTAACAATGTCAGACGAGCATTAAAAATGGACACAAAAACTACATCAAAATTTAATGTTTTACATTTTTGGAAAATGTTTAAAAAAGTGTGTAACCAGCAACAAAATTTTAATAATTAGGGAAAAAGAATTAAATCGAGTAAAATAAATTTAACCTTGACTTTATACCATGCAGTAAAACCTTTTATAGTGACCACTTGTATAAATTGGTTTCAGTGCATACGTCTTCTTTTATAAAAATTCTCTGTAAAGTGGCCACCTAGCTGTATACAGGTGATTAACTTTGTACCATTTTTGGTGGTCACCTTTAATAGGATTTACTGTAGTTCTTGCAATGACAAAAATTTTTCCCACATTGGAATAAACCGTATAATTTACGCATCGATTGGATTAGAACATGTATCAATGCCCAGACGTCATAATTTGTACAGCATATGCAAATCTATAAGATTACATTTCAGCTTAATAAAACTTAAATTCTCTTCATGCATAAAACACTTTTATTTTTAAGCTTGCCTAGACCTCATAATTTTAAAAACAAAAAAATATGCAAATCTAAAAATATAATTATATTTCAGCTTTATAAAACTGATATTTTCATTTATAAAACATGTATATTTTTTAAGCTTGCATACGCATGTGATTCCAATAGAATATCATATTCTGAATATATTTTTGTTGAAATTTTTTTATATTTATTGTATATAATTCACTTTATTAAAAAAAACTTTCAATGTGGGTTAATTAGCGTCAAATTCCAGACATTTTATAATAATTCAATGCTTATTTTATAAGAAGGTAACAATGCAACAAATCCCTTAGAACAGCATCTCAATCAATGTATAATGAATAACATTACCAATTTGAGGATATTTCAGACAATGTTTTCATGAAATACGTGTAACTGCTTTAATCCTGTGCATAAAACTGAAGCATTTGGGATTTAATCATAAGATAGGTTAAAAAAAAAGGAGTGAATCTTCAGTAGAATTGCACATATTAGTCGTCAAATAACTGAAATCATTTCGGTATATTTAAGGTTCATTGGCTGAACGTTCCCTTAGAAAAGAAATTGATTATTTTTACCAGCGAATACAAAGCACACAAAAAAAAAAAACTTAAAAAATGGATTGAGAGGGCTTATGTGGCATTGTTCACACAATACCATTTCGGGTATTCTCGACAATGAACCCATAACCACCTCAATGGCATTAATATTCAATGAAGTGGTGGTAAAAATAGCTATATAGGATAAGAGCATGGGTTAAAATTTAATTAGACAATAAAGCAAGCAATAGCGTCGGAATGTGCATCTTGAGATTATTTTTGGTGTAATTGAATCCACTAAAATCCTGCCACAAATTGTCTATCAGGAAATGCTAGAATGCCATGCCCATATATGCCCAATAGAATTAAAGCGAAAATGTTTAAGTCCTTTGACGTGAACAATGGAAACGGCATGCTGCATCGAAAGCGTTTATGCACATTTGAACAAAGATGCAGAAAACAGAATGATACACAAGTTCAAGAATGCATCATAAAAACACTAGGCAAAAGCAAAATTTCGGCTACATTGCTATTTTAAAGTGTCCATTCCAATGCAATTTAGCAAATGGAATGTTTTGGATGTCATTCAACTTATGCACTTTCCTCAAATGAAACTTGGTTGGTTGGAAATTTTACATTTGCTGATGTCATTGCAAATACAGTTTATATGAAAAAAATCAAAAAATTAAATTCGGCAGAATGCTATAATCATAACACAACGCATGTTGATAACAAATTTTAATTTTATGCAAAGTTTGGAACACTTGATTGGAATTGTGTTCTCATATTATTTTATACAATTACTTGTAGTAGGCCTACATGTATATGCAATATTATGCATACATTGCATAATTAACCCTCATTATATTGAAGTACCCTTAAAATGTGAAATTATTTTTTACAAAACCTGAAAAATAAATTTGAGATAAGTTTATTATAGATAATATAAATTGTACATTCTATTTTAGTGACATGAGAATCAAATATTTGGTTAACTTAATAAAACAGGAATTCAGGGTGTTACTACGAGTCGTATACAATAATTCATTTCTGCATTTTTTCGTATCACAATTGCTACTTTAATTCAACTAGTTGCTTTTACACGGTTGTTTACAAGAATTTAGCTAACGTGCTATGCATTTTGCAAATATTTCCTTTCCAAAAAAAAAAAGACTATAGGAGCTGTTTTACTTTAATCCTCATTTAAATTGACGGCTTCCACAAAGTAAATATTAGCAAATTTGCAAAACAAATTAAGAAAAATGCTTAACTGGAGGAAATATAACAAATAGAGCAAGCCAGAAAAATGTTTTCTTGTTATTGCATAATTGCTTATGCAACTTTCACTAATTCGCAGCATCATTTCACTTACATGTATAAATAAATAAAAACCTCCATCTCATTATCTTCCGGCTAGCATCTTACCATCGCATGCAAATGAAATTCACAGACAAGTGCTGCGTACAAATTTCTATTAATTTCCAGTGCTTTATTGTTATGCTCATAAAAACGTCTAGAAGTGCAAATATCGAAATAGCTTAAAAACAGTCATATGACGTCTTTGTTTTTAATGTAACATAAGCTAGAATTCTGTAGTTGAAAAACTTGCAATTAGACAAAAAATGTCAATTTGCAATGCAACACATGCAAAGATAACACAATAATTGTGGCATGAGAAAAGCTTATGATTAGATTGAAAAGTATTTTTTTTGCATCTGGACACATAGCACAAGCATTTCTTAATAAATCAGTGTAAAGTAGACAACACGGGATTAGCAGACGAGAAACGGTTAGTTGCATGTAAATAATCCTGAAGCTTATATGAAATATTAGTCAAATGAATTTACCAGCTGAAAGGTCTTAGGAAGCAGTATGGAAGGATAAGAAACGTCTGGCACATACATGTATGATCAGGAGTATAATTACACCTGAAAATAGGACCTGTTTTGATACAGTACTCTTCCAAAACCCCATAACTGAGAAAAATGAAATTTGGAAGGCATTAACGACTGACTAAAACAAAAAAAAGTGCTCTGACAAGAACATGAAGCCTATATGTGCTAAATTTTACAGGCTAAAATAGACGGCTTAGTGAAAAATTGCATGGTGTACTAACTGTGAAATGTTATTTCAATCGTGGGTTATCTTACCCAGTGTATTTGATTACATGTTTTCTTACCTTTAAGAAAACATTTAAACGATTTTGCATTCCCCCTTAATTAAGTATGCACAGTGAAACCTGCTAAAGGCGATCACCCAAAAAAATGTCCAATTTGGTCACTATACAGAGAATTTTCATGAAGGAAAATTACATGTATATGCACTAAAATCAATTTATGAAACGCGTTCCTTATTCAGAGATGGTCACATTACCAAGTTTTACTATATATGACAAAACTTTTTATTGATTTCAAAACATCAGGAAATAAGTTGCCAACCAAATATATTTTCCAACAAAATTTCGATTTAAATAATATATTCATAATTCTTTACAAATCTGCCTAAATAATTATGTCGTCATCGGAAAGCCACAACAAGTAGTATACGTACAAAAATGTATATTTTGATAATACATGTATCTTCCATAATAAATCTAAATAAATCAGGAAACATGTACGAAAAATGGAGATGTGTTTACTCTAATGATCTAAAGTAAAGAGAAAAGCACTTAAATATACCATATGTTTCAAATCAACAAGTGTAATACAGAAAAAAAATCATGAAAATTTGCGAAATCTGTAGATCAATTTGCAAAATAAACAGCTCAATCTGCATAGTTTGCAACTACAAGATTGCAGCAAACCTATGCAACATCATGTACTGCATATACTACAGGTGCTAACAAAATATTGGCTAATTACACACTGTACGTATGCTATTACCAATCAGAGTTCCAAAAAAAGGTTAATTAACTAAATTTGGGTGGCATCATATGCCCTCGGTTTTTTTAATCATCGATTCTACATTAGATGGAATGGCTCGTATATACTAAGTCCATGGATGAAGTGCACACGCATGCATCAAGCACCCAAAGGGGCCAATAAAATACACCAAACATATTTGCTTTCCACGCAGTCCCTCTTAATGCATTTATACCTATTTCGTGAACCCCATGGCAATTCTCGTTTTTTTGCATTACCACAAGGATTTTATTTAAAACTTAGTGCGAGGCAAAAGACTTCGAGATTCTCTAATATTATAATACCATCTAACGCTGGCACGCATATAACCTCTGGGTTTTTGTGCAAGGGGAAGCTCCACAACCATAATTAAAAAGTATTCTTTTGAGTATTAATTTTTTAATCTGCTGACATGCAATCCATTAAAATTGCATAAATGTTCATGCTTCTAGTTATGGAGGGTTTTTTGATCTCGACACGTGCATTGTGCATCGACCTACAGCGTTTTCAATTGTACGTTTAAAACTATAATTAGATTAAATTCCCCTGCCCTGAAATTATTTTAATACAAATCAATAAATTAATGAAGAGAGAAAGAGGGCGAGTGTCTAATTAAAAGGACGAAGAAATAAAACTTTGTTGACACGTTCAACCTCAAGAAGAAAAAAAAATTCTTGCACATTCAAATTAATTCAAGCACAATGTTACAAAAATACCCACGGGGAGATATTTGCAAATGTAGAATTTTCTCTACATAATCGATCGAACGGCGCCCACTTTTATAGTATTCTTGTAGTAGGCAATCAAACCACGGTTAATGAATTGTGAGCCTTTATAGGAAACCATATGTGAGAATTTTAAGTTTAGAAAAATTCCTAAAATGCATACGCACGAATTTACATTAATAAAAGATAAATGCAGTATAAAAAGTAATGCTGGGTTGATTACTGTAAATGTTAAACTTAGCCACATTTTCATTGTGAACCAAAACAATAAACTTATACAGTTTTTTTATCTTTTATTCCCTTGTAATATTGCTAACATTTACTAAGTAGTGAGCATCTAGCTACAATTGTACATGTATTTTAAAATGCAGCATCTTCTTATAAAATTTAGATTTCCAATATAATACGAAGTAGAGCATTTATATAAAATAATACCAAATACTTGCTCATGCACGAACAGTAAGCTTAGTATTAAAAGGCTACAGTGTCATATCAAGTCAGACTTGATATAAAAATCAGGGTGTTCTTATAAGGAAATAATGGTACCTTGTATTTATAGTTTCATTCCTAGGAAAAAAAGTAATAAGAATAAGTATAAGACATTTTTACCATCAGCCAAGACTAAGACACTTATTTTTTGGCAAGACCTCCCCTGTGCTACATATACATGTAGATATTTAAGTTATTTTTATTTGAAATGGAATATATTTGAATTCTATGTATGTGAATCACTTGCTCGAGTAGACATCATGCAATTGTGTTCACTTGTACGGATATATGGTTTCATGTATTTTTCAGGTTATTGGAAACTCATTTGGCTCTTTCAATGAAGTGAGCTCACTTTTTTTTTTTGCGAAATGTGGGTTCACTGGTTTATGGCAAAATGGATCCAAATGCAATCTGGATTGTTATAAAATATGAAGACACGCCACACTGATATAGAACCCAAAATTACAGTATTTCCCACGTTTTCCCATTTCCAAACTTCCCATGCCATGATATAAGTCTTATGTGCATGAAATTACGTAGGTGAACAAACCCAGCTTGCAATTACCACTTGTAATTACAGCACAATTTTAATGTTTCAATAAAGTAACCTGCTTTAATTTAGAAGGTCATACTGTAAAATAACCTTGAATATCACGAATATCAGTTTACACTAAATTGTTTTAGGGATGCTCATCACAGAGCTCAACATCCACACTACACTGACTCGATAAATAAGCAGATCATTGTTTATGTAAAAATAGCCCAGAATACAACTTAAAAACAGAAGATGTATTCAATT
Source organism: Xestoiulus laeticollis (assembly GCA_034698905.1). NCBI lineage: Eukaryota > Metazoa > Arthropoda > Diplopoda > Julida > Julidae > Xestoiulus > Xestoiulus laeticollis. Next base: position 7,817 of record JAQGCC010002823.1, on the reverse strand, counting down.
TTAAGATGTGTTTAGTCTACCATGTGTCCTAAAATTGGAGCATCGATACTGCCACATAAAAAAGCCAACGAGCTAGACAACAATAACGTAAAATGCTTTCAACTAGGTTTTAAATTGAATTTGAAACATATATAAGTAGTTTTAACAATGAGTTTTATTGGATTAAAATACGTTTGGTTGTAAAGAAGATGTCTTGACGCATATAATAGACAAGATGAGAGGAAAAAAGTCAATAAAATTACCTATCGTCATTTTATGATCACCAATTTGGTAGTTATGCATTAGAAGGGGCAAAGACCTTAATTCTTTATTAGAATTCATGGAATAAATTTAAAATTTTTTAGACATGCATTCGACTTTTTTTTCAGTAGCAATATAAATATAAGAAAAGAAGAGGACACCAATTGAAAATAGACAATTTGGTAAAAAAAAAAAGAAATTTCAAAAACTCAAAAATGCTTCAGAAATTACAGTTGTAAGCCACAAAACAGCCATTCAAGTCAAAAATTTTAAAGGTAAGAAATAATTAGTCGAAGGAATAAAGTTAAAAAAAATAATAATAATAAGACGACCATATATGCGTGCAATCTTGCGAAAGGATGAAATTTTGCAACAAAAGAGTATATGAAATAAGGTTGAAAAAAATAATTGGAGAAAGTGGTACACCCATCTCTGTGGCAGGGGTATTCCCACGCCATTTTCCCTCAAAAATTGTTTGAAAAGCCGTCATGACGTCAACATTGTAAAGTTAGGCAACCGAGTGTGAAATAGTACGTGTTGTTGTCTTGTCGTGGGCCGTTTACCTGATTGTATAGATTTTTTCGGATGCCAAATTGCCCTGTAGAATGTCATGTTGAACAGCAAGGCTTACTCAACCGATATAGAAGCAATAAACCGTTATAGGAAAACTGGTACCAAAAAACAAACAACATAGCTGATAGAACTGATGGAAACAATTTTTTTAAACCTATAACATTTCTATTTTGCAGACTATTTTTTGATTAAAGATGATTAGCACTATAGTGACATTTTAGAAATGCATACCATCGTGAACTTTCAAAATGGCTTGTAAGGTTTGACTTTCATACTTTGTTTGTCCTTGTTATATCGATTAGCAGTGAATAAATGAGCGGGGTAAACTAGCTGGCATAATATTAAAATCAACTGAAATTAAGTTGATATGGATGAGCTGGACTATTTTAATTAATTTATGACGTCCAAATCGCACCACATAGCCTGGAGGTCGTAAACTAATTGTGGGTTATTATAGTATAGCAGAAGTCCAATGCTCAGGATATTACAAAAGCAGCAAATATTCATTCGTATCATATCCATAATTTGAATTATATAATAAAAAGGTACATTATACAAGACCATCGTAATTTGCCATGATGAAAAATCACTAAATGTATGCTTTTTCCAATAGCAAATGAAAACAGGCACTTACGTACACAGCAATGATTGATATGTGGATTACGTAAATTGATGCAATCTTCGTATCGAGAAAAAAATATTAGCTTACCTGAAATAAAATGCAAAAAAAAAAATTAGATGAAAATTAATCGACAATTATGGAGCACGACAAGTAAACAAAATGTTAGGAATGTGCAAGGAAACTCTGTAATCATTATTAAATCTTGGCTTTTTTATAATACCCTCCACAATAACGTTGAAAAACATTTAATTACTATCTATATTCTAATACATATATGAACTGAAATCATCAACTATATGTGTATAGACAGCTCGAAATGTAATTTCAACGTTAAGAATTCCAAGAATCACTTTGGCATATGCCAAAAGCCAAAAATTGAAACAAAATATAGCAATTCTAAACATCACCTTTCCAGTATACTATTTCCTGACAATGTTTTATCCCCCCTCATAGATTTGAATGATACATTTAATAGATCTAAAGTCAGCTAATTTCAATTTAATAACATGAAATTTGCGATTTTTTTTAAAACATTTCCCGATCCAGTTGTAAAAAAAAACTGCTGCAAATTACACGTTGCACAGTCATGCTCCAGCCCAAATGCAGTCTTCAACTAGCAGTTCTGGGACCATAATTTCTACACTGGAAGTTCAATTTTGTCGGCCAATTCAGATAATTTCCCTATAATTATCGAAGCTTCGACCGGCATCTTGTGATTCGTATAAGAAAATTACGATGTAAGCATACTCTTCAGGGTAAAACATTTGAAAAATCCTAATTGCCCAGGCTAACTTCTAATATCAATGTGGTATAAATACTAACAGAATGCAAGTTCAACAACTAATTATCAAACAATAAAGTCCGCTCTCAAAACTGAAGGTATGTGGCACATATATGCTTTGGTTTTAATAACAAGAAATACATGTAACTGTGAATTCTCAAGAACTATTTATAAAAGAACCAGTTTTTCAAACATAAAACAATCCAAAACATACAAATTGTCTATTAGGGAAGCAACAATGCCGTCCATCAAACAAGTAGAAAAAGCTCAGTTACAACTTACAGGCATGTACATTCTCTAAAATTTCAGTTTCACGATGGAGTTACAATGCAAATTGAATGCATTAAATTAAAATGTTTACGAAATAAGATGCAAAGAAGCATCAAATTTCACCACTTTTAGTTTCATAGTGTGGACAGTAAATAAACAAAAGATGCATCTTAATTTAAGTTAAATTTGCGAAGATGCATCATTTTGTCTTTTTTCGTGGACAGTTTAAGATGTTTTCATTTGCAGTGTAGTTGCCACAGTATACAAATATATAATCAGCCTATTGATCATATAAAAATGAATACCTGGAATTTGAAGCACCATTTACACAGTTCAATATTTTTGAGTGTTGCACATGCGATCCATTGTCAAAAATCAACAATATAATTGGTTTACTTTTCTGAATACTAAGTATACTATGCAATCGTTCCAAATAAGTACACTTAATATACTAAATTGTATATTTCTTCCAACAACTTAAAATCAAGTATATATACACTGCAAATGAAAATATCTTAAGATCTGTCCACGAAATAAGACGTTATGATGTATCATAAGAAATTTAACTTAAATTAAGATGCATCTTTTGCATTTCTTTTGTTTACTATCCGTCTTATTACAAAATGCAACTAATTTTAAGTTTGAAAAAGTGGTGAAATTAAGATGCAACTTTGCATCTTATTTCGTGGACACTTAATTTAAGATGTTTTGATTTGCAATGTACGAAAGTATACCAAGTTGTTCAAAAAAAGTGCACTTGGTATACTTTACCAATTATACTGTGATTTTGACTGGTGATATTAAAAGTAATGTTTTGGAGAATTTAGGAAATATCCTGAGAATTTTTTTTTTGAATCCAACTTGTACTAATGTACAAATGTAACTACAGTTTACATATAGATCCAGATGTACCTTTTTCATATATAACTAACCTGAAACAGATGTCACTTATGACTTCCAGAACTAGGAAATGTGTTCCCACGAGGAATACTGAATTTGAATTGGATGACCAGCAATTCAAGTCTGATCTTGTACATACCAAAATGTGAACAAGTAGAAGATGCAGTCCGTTTCAGAATTCCTTTTGCTAACTTGTTGTTTAGCGAAAGTATGTATTTACCGATTCCAAAAAACCCTTGCACAGAAATAGCTCCAAACAGAAGGAAGAAGAAGACACTGTATAAAGTATAGAATAAGCCATTGGCTTTCTTGAACGTCTGGCCTCTTCTCACTATCTTCCAAGTCAAGGATTGCACGGGTTTGCACCCACAACAAATAAAAGTCAGCAAAACGAGTCAGATGTTCTCCCCATCCCACGTGTCTGCAAGGGCAGACCTCGGTTGCGAGGTGAATATCTCTTTGCTGGGCTAAATTTTTGGCAACGACCCCCGAATGTTATGGCAGTGAAAGTCCCACAGACAAGCACATTTGCTCTCTTAAACGGCACCAACAAGCCCAGGGTGCCAACTGTGAATAACACAAAGAACACCGGTGCTAGGAAAGGATGTTGGTGTCTGTGAACTTTTATGTCATCTATACCAAAAATAGGATGACATACCCTGCTCAACACGAGACTTCCATCGTCTATTTGTGGGAGTGCTAAATAGATGCAGTCTATTCAGAAAAACCAATGATAAGATAGTTGGCCAAATTGGAATGCCTGCAAAAGCCACAGTCATTCGTGGTCAGGGTGAGTGGAATACCCAGTGACAGACCAGCCTACTTTCAAAACGATAGTTAATTTGCAAATGTAATGTCAAAATATTACATTTCAACATCCCTCGGTTGTTTAACTCGTCTTTGTAAAATAAGCATATTACCCAGACAATGTCTTGCATGGATAACATTGAGAAAACTAAGTACAATGGCATTCATGCAGGAACCTCTTTTGTATTCGGAGATATTGCTCAAAACCCTGAAGCATATACTAAGTACTGTACATGTATAAGATACCAGTAAAGCATTGCCATTATATACTGGTTTAGAATTACCATTATACAGTTATTATAATGGATACCAGTAAACCATTGCCATTATATATTGGTTTTGCATTACCAGTATCATATTGTATTGGTTGCCAATTTAGCACTATATGGTAGTTTTTGGGTATTCATGGTGTTAGTACTAGTATCAATACTCACCAATTAAATTTTTAATGGAACCAGTATTTACCAGTAAGATTTTTAATGGAACCAGTATTAACCATTACAATTCGGTCAGCATACTCAAGTCTCGTCAAATAAGCAAAAACTTATCTTAGCATGGCTAAGTTTCCCCACTGTGAGAGTAACTGTAGGCCTATAGTCTTAGTTGGCTGGTTAGTTGAAATAAGCTTAGAGGTCCAAACACAAAATGCTAGAAAGGGCCAGAAAAGGTAGTGAAGGAATAGTCTCCTATTGCAAGTGATCTATAGAGCAGGTGACAAGGAGTATAACAAGTTTAAATTGTTTATAATTTGTGCATACAGAGAAATTGCAAGTAAATGATAAGTCACAAGCTAACATGACTTCATTAAATAAAACCTACAGTAACAATTTGGTAAGCTCGTAATGTAGATTATTAATTACATCAGATAATTTTAACAATTTTCCATCTTTCCATTTTCAATACCCTCCTCCCTTTTTATGAATATGACCTAAAATAGCAAATATCCCATTCGAAATAGATAGCAAACAGAAGGAACGAAACTGCCAGATGTAAATGTAGAAAGTTATCTAGTCTAGATAGGAATTTTAAAACTTTAAACGAGACAAAAAAAAAAAGCTAACATTTCTACAGGACTGTAACCCTGCATAAATGCATTAAGTGAACGTAAAAGTCTCGCCATAAAGGACATTTTTCTTTAAATGCAATTCTTGAAAGTATCAATCCAGAAATGAGATGTACAAAGAATTTGAACAAGTAGTAAAAAGGGAATTCGCTAGTTTTTTTTCCATTTACTTCCTTTGTGGTTATCCCATCTTTTTATGCACGGCCACTCGCCTGAGAACCAATTTGCAGTTATTTTTTAATTTGGAGATAGAAAAAAAAAAATGAAAGCACAAACAAATCGAGCAAAAGTTGAACGGGACAAACCGCAAGGACAATAACAGGACATAAAGAGTGGAAGAAAATCGACATTGCACAAAACTGTGCCCATATATACAGACCGCTCATTTTCTGCATGAAGAGCATTCAACCCGTAACCACTATTGAAAAGCATTGAAGAGAACTCATAGATAATTCAATAAAATGAGCATTTGTAGACAGCCGTCAGTATTTATGCTCCATTTTTGACCTTAAACTAATGATCATCGTTGTTCTTGCTGCTGAATAAAAAATAAGACATATTGCCATTTGCTATAACAATATTGATTGTCATATGCCACTGTCGTATGGTGAAGCTCCTACATAACAAAAGGATAATATGAATCCTGAAATGCAATACGGAAAAGAGACAATTTTCAAAGACAGGGAAAGAATATAGAGAAAAAAAATCGCTATTCATCTCGAAGCACAAAAAATGGAAAAGCTTCCATATAAAAATAAAGCCGACGAACATTGTATTTTGCCAGAATAGGAAGGTTCACGAAAACATGTTAATATTCAAAAATCCATAGCCATTTTTTTTTCATATAGAGTATAGAAGCATATATACCTCTATAGATCCGAAAATTGCGGAACTTCTGAATACAATGTATAATGAGGGTAAAAAAATCCAAGATAATTCTATAAACGTACTATATAGGTTAGATGTAATGTTAAGAACGCAAAATGGGCAAAAGTTTACTATATGAATATTAACTACTCGTGCACGCATAGGCAAAAACGACCCAGGAATCAGACCCCGGTAATTTGAACAAAAACTGCAGTTCTGCAAGACTGAAATGCAAACTGCAGTGGCAGTGGTAGAAATACAATCTTCAAATGCGTATAAATAAAACTGCTACCATTAAATTGACTCGAAATGGATGCACTGCCATTCAGAAATATACATTATGATGAAAGATATGCTGCTGCATTTCCTAATTCATTCAATAACATCAAAAGTAGACAAACGTGCACACACTTTCAAATATGCACTCTAAATACTTTTCAAACACTTAAAAACATATTGCTGTACTTCAGGAAATATTGATTTATAATCTGATATAATCTGATTTTAAAATATGCTTGCAGATGAAAATCATATATTTTTGCAATTAATATTCTATCTCAAATATGACCACATCCACCAATGGATTTAAAATTCAATGAAAGAATCTAAAAGATATGCAATCAAATAGGAATGCTAATTACCCATGTTTTAAAGCAAGCTTTTAGATAAGCAGAAATGACATTCAGCTATGGAAAATTCAAATGGTTTGAGTCTTAATATGGTCAACCGCAAAATGCTCAAACCCAAAATGTAAATGTGTATACAGAGGAGCTTAAGAGTATTTTGAAAAAGATGCTTCATAAATTAACTTAAGGGGGAGTTTTATTAAGTTAACATCTCCTACGTGGCTTAATTTAAAGAGCAAACGCATCCACTCTTGCATTCTAACAGCTGAGCTTACAATCCAAGCGTATGATTTGCGAAATTGTTAAAATACCCTCAACTTTAATAATTGTCGAAACCGAAATATGTGTGTGTGTAAAGCATTCAAAAGCCTTTTATTGGATTTTTGCAAACACTCGGCGCAAATTGAGAGACAGATAAAAGCATAGAGTAATAGACGACAGCAGAGAGCAAAATATCTCCTTCCGCCAACTAATTTATAAATTAGCATAAAAGGATTCTGATGAGTGCCATCACTGAAATCGATATCAATAGGATCAACTGTTTCCAGTTTGCAACCAGCACGGTGCTGTTAACGATGTTAAAAAATCTAATTAAAGCAAATGCACTTCCGAGTAAAGTCATGAAGATAATATTTAGATTTCCGTCATCCGCAAAATATCGTCAGATAAAAACGTCTGAGATTTAAATTTGCCCTTTTTTTACTTTTTTCAACATTGCAATAGCCCTTCGAGGTCTTTGAGAAAGCAGGCTGAATCTAAGCTTGTGCCAGACCTGGTAAATTCGCAAAATGTAACAAAAATCTAAAGCATACCATAACAAAATCCTATTAATGGTGCAAAGTCAGCATTTGGATATGTTTCAGGAATCACTCACCAGGTGAAAGGTGAAATGTTCCTTCAAATACGCATACTGTATACGAGCAATATTAGCAGGTAGCCAATGTACAGTGGGCAAGTCTTAACCCCGTACCACAGTTGCTGAAATTGCTGTGGCTCAAGTCCTGGGATTTGTATGCAATTTGGTCTACTTGAGAGGCAGCTCGATCTCAAGCTGAACAATTTCAGCAA
>JAQGCC010002822.1:0-17088 GCA_034698905.1 Xestoiulus laeticollis | reverse complement strand
GGGAAATTCCCATTTCTATAGTATGCATGGCTGGTAAACTGTGTCATCTTTTGACATTTGAAATAACAAGGTAACTATTATATATAGTTGTGCTAAAATTCACCGACTTCTAACAAATAAATCGATTCTCTAGTTTTTTCCTGAAAATTCCAGGTTTTCCAGATAGTTGGGAATCCTTTCATTCGTTCAATAGGATCAATAGACGCAAAAGGCCGCATTTTGAATAGTTTTACCACAGCAATGGACCAGACTAGCCATTCATTGACCAAACATCGATAATAGTTTGTTTGTAGATGATATAACAGTGCATCACATCATCGTGAAATGCAGAGCACCTAATTATAACTGCAATCTGGTATTAAAAGCACCTACGACTTAATTACAATGGATTTGTATTCAACAAATTGCCCAATTTCAAGTGCCAATTCGCCAAACAGCGACTCCCCCTCGTCTTTATAATCTTTTTTGAAGAACTTAGAGAATCCGTTATGGAAATGAGGTTCAATAACCTAGCTAACAAAGCAGAAGATATGAGTGAAAAACAAAAAAGTGCTCCATATGAAAGCGAGGGAAAAGACATTCGATGCCTCCATGGAGGAGCCAATGGGTGGCAGCCTTAAGTGGCGAGGAAACTGTCGTTATCGCCTCACGAAATGATCCAATCGACCTCAAAAATCAATAGGAAATAAGCCTACTTGTACACTAATTTAGTTGCATTCACGAGTGCCAGGAGGGAGATCTTAAGTGGGAGATGATCCCCACGATGAACATCTCACGCTGTGTGGAAGCGCCGTTACGCGTGGCGTGGCGGTGACGTAATCAGGGCACCTCTTAAATGAGCCCTTAGTGTCAGAGCGTGGGATACACGCAAATTTGTTCGGAAAGAAGCTGCCAATTCATTCGCTCGTGAACGGCATAAAAGTTGAGATCTCACATCTTTATCAAAAGCTTCCAGAACTGGAGCTTGCAGAGTGTCCTGGAGCCCAGTTGGAGGAAGCGCCATCTATGGTGCAACAATGTGTGCTAAATGACAAAAATTTACACATGCACAACGACATTGTTTTCTACAGCTAGTGATTTTAAGAAATTTGTCACTTAGTTTAACATTAGACATGATCCCATGTTGTCTAGTGGCTAGGATACTCGGCTCTTCTCCAGGAGGTCCGGGTTGGATTCCCGGCTATGGTGCATTCGTTGCAGCAATGTGTGCTAAATGGCAAACTGCTTTAAATATGAATAAAAACGGCATTGCATAAGGATATATCATGGAAAATGTTGTTTGTAGCATTCAGATAACGAATTCCATCTTTAGACAAAATAAAAATCGGGTAAATTTCTGGTGGGCGCTTTTAAAGTACATGTAGATCAAGGAAGCTAGGGTATGATCACGGGCATTCAGTATTTAAAGTTCAGCTACGACAAAGCACAGTCTCGTGCTAAGGGGATAGACTTCAATTCACTGAAATGACATCACCTGTGCATGTGCACAAGAGAAGAAAAATTTCAATGTCCAATTTTTATTTTGTTTAAGCCAAAATATCATTTGTGCCATGGAATAATCTTAGCCTACATATGCACACATGACAAATTGCCAGTGATTTTAAGAAATATATTACTTAGTTTAAAATTAAAACAAGATCTCATTTTGTCTAGTGGCTAGGATACCTGGCTCTCTTCCAGGAGGCCCGGGTTCGATTCCCGGCAAGGAAATTTTTTTGGCAATTTTCCTCGCCATATTTAAAAAGGATTATAGCAACACCAGTAATGTACACACACAAAAATCGAATAGATGAGGTCAGTGTTATGTGCAGTGCCCCCTTGTGGTAGTAAAATTTGTATTGTATAGGCTAGTAGGTGGCGAAATGTGGACCGCCTCTATTTGTGACTGGCTAATGTTGGAGTTACAAGAAAACAAATAATTCCCTCGTTGAAATATACAACGAGATAAAAAAATATTTTTAGTCATTTCCGAGATATTTACATCAGAAGTAAGCAACTTGACAGTTTTAGCTTATAATGATGACAGCCATTTCAAATTCAGTTAATTACAATAAAAATACATCTTTATGGCAAGCGCTGATGGAAAATTCACTTAATTTTTTAGGGGAAAATTGCATTAAGGAAATATCATTACACCTGACTCTCAAAGTAATTTCCCCCAAAAACGATTTTTGGGAAGGCAATTTTATGCAGAACGTTAATGCTATATGGAAGTATACAAGCAGAAAATCTAATTTTCAAACATTGAACCTACAAAGTTGTCTGGTTTTTTTTCAATCTTGACAAATGCAATTACTGTAAAAATTTCCTTGGTTAAAAATCTGAACAGCAAGCAGAAAGAAACATGCATTACTACAACATGTGTCAAGATACTCAAAACTTCAATCCCGGAAATATTATTCATTACTGAAATCTTTATGCAAATTTTATCAGGAAAAGATAATTTCTATCCTCTTTAGCTCATTTTAACCTAGACTACAACAATGCCTAATGGCGGATGCTGCGGCGACTTAGATAAGGATTAATTAATCAGACTTCCGGTCAGTGGACACATTGATCTGCTGTTAGGCCAATGATACGAGCTGAGCCCAACATTTATGCAACCGAGATTGATGCACCAAAAAAGGATCAAAATTAAAGAGTCCCTAATAGCTTGATATGGCAACATGCCAAAGAACATTTTTTTAATTTTATCACAAATATCTAATGGATTTTTTTTCCAAAATAGAGATGAAATATTGACCAGATATTCCTAAATCTTGAATTATTTCACAACCACAAATTCAATGTTACTTGCTTGCACTATTTAAGTTTCTACTTGTACACTAGCAGCATGTGCAACAACAACAACAACAACACAGGTCACGAATTCTATCCTGTTTTAAGACGAATTGCAAATAAGACAAATTCTTGGTAGGAGATAAGTGCAAAGGGTGCCAATTGGATAACATGCATGACCTAGCCAAATTTAAAGATAATAATAACAGATTTTTGCAAACCAGAAATTAATGTGAATGCAATGAATGATTAGTACCACCTACTGGTGGTATATTTTAATAAAGGGCCATTACGATGTGACTATTGAACACATTATGTAAATATTGAGGTTATAAGCTGTTTTGCGCTAGACGTAAACGCAGGACAAGTTGTCCGACAGCACTGTCATTTTCAATGTATTTTTCCCACGTTTACGTTCATGGGAACACAAAGCAGGCAGGGTTTGCGTACACGTGAACGTGAGCATAAACTATTTGACAGCCAGGCCTATGTGCTATTCGAAACTTTCGTTTACGTATGCGTTGATAGCAAGACAGCTTAATCTTTCTAGTGAAGCGTATGTTATAACTATAAGACTAACTAATTGTTATTTTCATAAGAAAGAACAGAATTTGGGAAAAATTATCCTTTTATTTAGTCATCTTAAAGAAAAATATATTGTTCTTCAAGTTTAGACGTGTTCCCATGTTGTTTAGTGGCATAGGATACATGGCTCTCATCCAGGAGTCCCGGGTTTAATTCCCAGGATGAGGTTTTTTGGAATTTCCCAATATGTAATACTGATCAACATTTACATTAAATTGTATTTCACATGCTGTGAAAAGTTTTAATAGGAAATAATATAAATGTATTTTAAAGACAGATTACTGACACTGGGGTATTGAGCGTCTAATTTTCTCCTGCGTCAAACAAATAAAAGAATGCATGTCAAAATTTTATTTCGGTTAATACAAAATATAATTCGGGACCAGGATTAGTTCATTGTCCAAATGCATTTTGGCTTCGGTTGTACAGGGAGGCGATGGCGTTTCAAGGTGGCATCGGGTTCATTGAATTTTCGGAGCATTAAGCGTCTCTATCTCGACACAATGTCTACGAAAATAAGGAAATCCTTTTTGGAAATATATTCGTTGGTAATAGTCGAAAGTAAGTGCGCCTTTTTTTCAGCTAAAAAAATTACGTATAAAAAGCCAGCAGAGTAGAACATTTCGGGAGCTAAGCCCCTTGATGCAGCATGAGGCGAGGGATGATCATAAAAACAGGAGTTGCAGTAAAAAAAACCATGCATGCAAAAGAAATCGAGTTGCACAAGGATGGAAACGTAAGACAGCGGAGGGAAGGGCAAGAAATTTATCGATTTTTGCAGTCGGTGGCAGTGACAATGTTGAATTCATCCAGAGCAACTCATCCGAGGAAATATACGACAGAATGACAAACGAGACCGAAGAACTAAATAACACGGAGTTTGCTTAGATGCCGAAGTGGAACCATTTTGCTATTGGATGTTCAACCAATCAATTCCGTGTCACAGGGTTCAGCCGTGGCCGTGGACTATCTTATAGGGATTGGAGGTTCGATGGTGACGTCACAGAGATGGCGTTTTGGAAAAAGCCAGGTATATATGATTAATAAATTACGTTCCGAGCTACTGTACGGCACGCCAAATGCAAAACTGCAAAAGTTAGCGATGCAAACAACAATACATCATACGAGAAGTCTAGTATGCCAATTTATCAGGAAATTGGTGTCTATTGATGTCTATCATGAATTGTGGCCTGCATATGAAGGGTTTATCTCCATCCATATCAGAGCAATCCCATTTGCCTGATATTGCCCTCGATATGCTGCAATGCATTACAGCATATCCAGGACAATGCAAAAACGAAATGTTCAACTTCCCTAACTTTTCCTATTTTGAAAACAACCTTATATCACCCTGATGACTGAAAATTCAAAAACATGACAACTTGTCTTGATGTTCAAAGAAATTGATTTAGAACACAATTTACAGTGTTCAACAAATAGACAACTTGAAATCTCACAAACTTTAAAACAGTATATATACTCTGTATAATAGCTTAATTAACCAATTGAAGTTTTTTTTTAGGAAGTCAGCTAAAATTCGTGTCATTAAATACAACATGTACATATACTGTAACTACATGTATATATTGTAAGCAAGCTTTTGCTCGATTAAAAATGTATAAAAGCGTGTATAAATGGGTGAAAGCCATACAGGATATAGGCCTACATGTACAGTATGTAAAATAAAATGTTTGATAAAAACTTTCCCTGAGTATTCCAGCACCGGTTTTTCAAGTCTATGGGAACCCTGCATTACCTTCATCCGTATAAGTATGTGTTTATTTTGGCAATACACATAGAAATTCACCATGTATATGTACAATAGTTAAACGGAGAAAATGCCTATTCATTTCAATATATAACATGCAAAAGCCATTTAAAATGTTACTGTTATTTCAAATAGTACAACTATCGAGTGGAAAAGTTAGTGGCCTTTATAGATCAGATATACTGTACAGGCAAAACATTAACTGTCCTATGTATTTGATGAAGAGAATCGCAGCGTGTAAAAAGTATAGGGGCTTGTGGGGGAGGTAGACAATGCTGACCATACGGTCAAAATAATTGCTATATCTCGAGCTATTTGGCTCCTAAATGACCTGATCACAAGTCCATTACCCCGGTATTATATCTCAGCGTGCATGCTGATAAGCCGCTTGGAGCGAATTTGATGACCAACGAATCGTATATACGGTGCGTGGTGCAGGCTTTTAAATTAAAAACGTAATAACAACAATAAAAAGGTCTTCTGTCTGTGTTTGACATGCGAGTCATGACAGCTGAATAGCTTGATTAATCCACATTGAAACAGGTTAAACCTAACCCGCATATGGTCCTTATTCTACAGCGCCATTGCATTATAGCGGTCAATTATGGAGTGCCAAGGGAAATTCAGTCAAATTGGCGCTAATCACATTACTACATGCAGCTCGATGCTATAGAAATTGCATGCATCGTTAGTATAGTGCATCCTATAAGCAATTTTGTGTACTTTGGTATACTAATATCGTCGTATTTTTCGTATGAATAGAACGGATTATTAGACATTTCAAAAATAACGAAAGTACGGAATTCCAAAGCCTTGAAAATAAGCTAGAAATGATATCATTACGGTTAGCACAAATGATAATTGCAGGCAGATACGAGACAATCAAGTCTGGTGTGCATATAGCTCCTGTTTATAGAATGCCAGAAAGGTGACGGAAATCAAATGACATTTGCTTGTCCTTAACGCGGTATCCATTATTAACGATTAATTAGACAGTCGACCATTTTCTGCATGGAATTATGCCAAAATCGTGAAATGTCAATGGGTGAAAGAGGCAGTTTTTTTTTCATACTGAATTTCATTAATGCGCCATATTATCATCTTTGTGAAAACAACTTCCATTCCGTGAACGACATTTCTGATGGGTTTTTCTTCATCAGTCCCACCCAAATTGGGTTGTTTTGATGAAATGCTATGTTGCTTAAGAACTTCCGGGTTGAGGAGAGGTGAATCGCTGTGATTGGCTTAGGAAAACAAATAGAAATTGATGAGGCCGTTACTTCAGATGTCTTAAAAGCTGATGAATTTTGGCAAATAGATCCTCAACTGGGGATTGAAACAAGAATGATAAAGTGTTGATCCACTCAGCCACTAAGCACGTTTAAATTTAAAATGTTCATACAAATAAAGATGTATCGGTATTGAGTATATATAAATTTTATGCAGCCTACATTTCCTATTGCATGGATTACATTAGTTTGAAAACAATGAAATTAAATGAATAATGATTAAGAATGAAGTGCTTATTCCAGTTAAATTATAAACAAATACAAAATCGGTAGAAAAACACAATTTTATATGTTTGGTGCACATCGTATCGGCTTCTATACCTTCTTCAGGTGCAGTTTGGTTTTAACAAGAAGAATTATATGCTACTTTAACATTTTATAATTATAAAAATTTTTAATTTGAAGAAGTAAGTTAAAATCATATTACTACAAGTATATAGGAAAGCTATTTTAAAACTGTTTTCCTATTACTTGTATGCTAACTTCGCTTTTTTAACTTTAATGTATAACAAAAAATTATAAATTGTTAATGTAACATTTTCTTGTATTAAATGTCAAAGACATCACAAACGTTGTGTACTAAACAAATAAAATTAAGTTATCCTAGTATACGTTGTACAACCATTTGAAAAAAATGCATAAAACAAATGGCAAACAGTTAAAATTATCTCCAAATGTATATTGACGAAGTATATTTAGTCTAATGTGAGGGCCAACCCTGACACTACCATTAGAATATGATCCAAGAAACTGAGAAATTAACCTCTTTGTTTATTTATATTAGCTTCTAGTGGGAAATCAGTTTTGCAAACTCAACCAGATGTTTTTAATTCAACCCGTTATAGCATACATGTAACGAGCATTTCATTACATCACTGATATTTTGAAATAATCTATAAGACATAAACTGCAATGGAACTTTCAAATTGCAATCCATTTACCAGAAATCTAATTTAGCGCGCTGGTGGCGCCGCCACGCGAGCTATCAATAACGGATGGGAAGGCAAAAATATGCGCAAATTTGGCCCTTTCCTTCCCTTCTTTCGCTCGTAAATTTTGCGCGGGGAAACAAGGTAGATTTAATTCAATCTAATCGGGGCCTATTCCCGCCACTCCCCCGCTTTATGCAGCGCATTACCCATGGTGCAGCGCGCGCGTGCGTGACATATTCAAAATTTCTACCTTGTTACCTACCTTTAGTAAATGGATGCGAAGAAAATTTAATCAATATTAACGGTTGGTTCAACTCAGGTGCCAAGAGCAGGCCTGCCAAGCCTTATTTAATTAATACATTTGTTGAACGCGTTATTTCCCTTTTCTCTCTATCTCTCTATAACGTGCGTGCCACAAGCGCCATTCAACATTTAGGACTACTATTTACAAATTTACTAGCATTTTATGCACAAAACTGCATTTCTGCGCTGTTAAAAGCGTTATAATACGCAGCATTGCATATTGATTCAAACGTGTCATTCTTTAGCACGCGAGTGAATCCACGTACTTTAAATTCAACGAAATTTTGAACATTATCTTGTACACCATAGCCTATTATATACTATATAGATTATTTCGATCTAGTGCCTTATAACCGAATTGTTTTAATACGTTTGTTATAGCGCAATACGTTTATATGCATGATGGACTATATGCATTTATACATGTGTACTTCAATTATTTAATCATCCGTTATATAGGCCCTATATAGTGGATCGGTCGGGAAACAGTCGATTGACTGGATATGGATTATTTAAAGCGTAACTTCCGAGTATATCATCTTCAAATTGTATTTTATTTTCGTTCATTTTAATGGCTTTGTAAGTACAATAATCCCATTGTATCCGCAGGGAATTGATTTCCAAAGCGGATGCTGGAAGCTGTGCATGAAGAATATAGAATCCTATGCATGTAAAAGTATATATAATGCAAGTTTTTTAAACGTATATACATGTATGTATACCCACATGTACATACTGTTCATACACTATATGATGCAGTTCTATTATCTGTATGTCGATTGCCTCTATTTCGTGGCAATCTGAAATTTTCGGTTCATTTTTATGCGGCATGTCATGTATGTGTTTATATCCCTTAGGTTCTAATTAGTTTATTTCCCCAAACATTATGTAATACGCCTAACATAATTAACATTCTGCACTATGTATAGATAAACCTATTATGGTAGCCTCTGCAGCTAGGTCGGTTTAATCCTTGCTTCCAAACCACAAACGTTTATGATAATATATATTACTTTTAGTCTTCAAATTTCGTAGCCATTTTTGAATACAGGTCTCATCACAGAAAAACATTTAGTAAAATTGTGCAATACAATGGACAAATTCATTGCTGCAAACACAGACCTGCATTTTTCCTGAAATACCCATTGAGCTGCACAATGAATGCTGTCTCATTGCAAAATTTCTATAAATGCAGGACTATCTGCGTGTACAAACTCTGGACTTGCAATTTCCCTGACAATTCACTGTTTTCCAGGTCTTTGGAAACCCTACTGTCCTGCAGGCGACGGTCAGCTATAATACACAACAGTGCAATTTCATCTTCCTCCATGCACTATAGAGGTCAACATTTCAACATGTGGGTCCCAAATAGCTTGTTCATCTACTCTCCAAAATTAATTCAAACCCCTAGAGTTTTCTCAAATTTAACCATTTGCACCGTCTTAGGCATTCCCAGCACAATTCCAAGCACGGCCGTTCCAAATCGTTCGGGGCTAAATTGCTAACGGATGGGCATGGATTTTTCTCGAAAGCATGCAAGCTGGATGCATAGCCGAAGGAAGGAGTCGAGTCGTTTCGGATGATTTTTGGGCCCATTTCGAGTCGTGCCAGGTCCCTCGTGATAAGGCAATGGCAGGTTAGGCGCAGATAAGGCCGTTCCTGATGCGTGGTTGCCAGGGCGACGGTTGCTAGTGGCAACCGCAATGGCAGTAACAGCATCCGACACAGGCAAAAGGTAATGTATCAAGAATGGCTCCCAGGGAGACCGTGGCAATAACAGCACCATTTGGGAAACATTTAGCTGTAATTGTTACAACTGTTGAAACAGATACAAATGCGTGTCTATTTAACAATGGCAGGACGCACGCACGCACGTGTCACAGCGCCATCTATTTTCGATCGAATTGTAAACAAACAAACCCTGGCACATCAAGACTGTCCCGTGACCACCATTAAAACAGCAGAGATCGAATTAACGATTTGCATCGACTTGCAAGTGCATTTTGACATTTGGTTCTCCACCCCCTCTCCCCAGAGGGAACGTGTTCTGGAATAAGAACTTGAATTTTTCATGAATTCAGAATGTTTAGAATTTCAAGATGGCGCATGCACGGTTTCCACTGCACATGTTAATGCAAACACTCAACTTAGCAATAGTATGCTAACAAATTTCGGTATGGTCCATGGCAAACCTTTGCGAAACCCGATGTTATTAAACAAACGCTGGCCGATTTACCTACTAACCGGGTGAAATTTAAGCATGATCTTATACTTATGTAAATAAGTAGATCAAAACCTGTAAATAGCAATGACCCGTGTATGGTCATAGCTTTAACTAAACCAGCAAATAGTACAAGTTTTGGTTTGGTCCCAATGGTTTGCACTATTCACATGCTTTGGTGTATGTCTTTTCTATTAACAAAATTGTGGATAGCTTTGGATTTTGTCTTCTACGAAATAAAAAATCGGACAAATTCCAAGTAAGGTAGATGTGTCAGCGTGCCAATTGGATAAAATGTATGGCGTCTTCAAATTTAAAGAAGATAAAAACATTCTTTGTAAACCAGGAATAAAAATGAATGCAATGCATCCTGAATACCATTTGCTGATAACAAGTTAATGAAGCGCCGTTACAATGTGACCACTTAACACGTGATGTAAATGGAAGCCATCACTATAACACTTTCAGATTTCATATTCGTTTAATACAAAATAGAATTTCCAAATTTGGGTTATTCTTACAACTGTATACAACCTGACAAATTGTCCTCTGTCATTAGTGATCTTTAAGAAAAACGCTTTTTTTGTATTTCCCACTTATTTCGACAAATATTTTCACACAAAATAAAAAAGTGACCATAACAACTATGCTGAAAAATGAGTATCGTTCAAAATTTCTATAGTCTTCTTCATCCAGAAAATTTAGGACTCGATATTTAGAGGAAGTTATTTATTTTTACCTTCACTAAAACATTCATATCAGCAACAAAACTGCCCATATCAATTCCCATGGGTAGTAAATACCCGAAGGTGCCCTAGCCTTATCGATACTACATTTACTGCAATTTATATGTAAGCACAGTATACAATTTCTACAAGTAAATTTCAGTATGCATGTACGTTAGAGAAAATTCGAAAACATTTGTGCCTGCTGCTCACAAGAGTATTTATCTCCGGGTGCGTTTGAATCAAAAGTGATATTAAAAAGTGCACATGAATCATGCCGAGATTTTAATAACACTTGTGTGAAGCGGTTCTAGTCCATAACAAAAATGAAGCCATTTATCCAGAAGCAATGACCAGATTAAAAGGGCAGCTGGAAAACGCGAGAGAAACGACGACGGCGAACTGCCATAAAATCCCAAATGGCTTAAATTCAGATTAAAACAGTAAAACAAATTCCCACACAGTAGTAGGCCAGATTGGCTGGCATTAAGGCAGCAATAAATTCCTGCACTGGACAGGCTAGTTGATGGCGCTGTCTGAAAGGTATATGAAACCACATAAAACTGTCATGCAGGTAAAAAGTCGACCCGTCAACTAAAAAAGCAACGTGCTCGGGGGCCTAAAAACTACAGACTAACAAAAATGGCCCAACTGCTGAGATGTAAGCAGTGGCTGACCCTAAGGCCTCTAACTCATCATGTTCTTTAAAACATTCATTGCAGACCATCCTTTAGCAAATTGCATTTCTAACCACAAGGCATGCTGAATGAATATTCTACTGAAATATCAGAGTTAAATTTGAAGTCGCCGAGGATTATTGTATTTCTGGCGACTTGCAATGTCATATACCTGAAATCAAACTGAAATCTACAGTAGGCCTATATATGCTGTATAAATTATGGACAAATACAGTAAGCCTATGTGCATCCTGCATGCATGCATTTGTAAAGTGTAGCCAGTAAACAACAAGTACAGTACATGTAACTTGTACAATGTACAACAAACATGTACAACCCCTACTAAATGGCATTTGTTTGCTGACTGTAGGGTACTGAGTTGAATTGAATTGAAGAATCATATTTTATGATGCATTTTGAAACAATTTGGAAACAATGCAAAATACCACTGCATATATAAAATAATTATGGTGAATGTTTTGCCAAGGGGTGGGGAATTCCCCTACCTATTCAAGATGGCGGTCTCGATTTGGACATATAGCAATGTCCAATAAGTTCTGCTAACGTCCTCCATTCAGTGTTATTTACTATGCAAATGCTCGAACAATTACAGTACATTGTAGGCCTACATTATGTACTGTATGTCTTATACAGCATATTACATGCACAAGTGTACATTGTATGCGGTGCTATTGTAAATATAATGCCAGGCCAGCGTGCACTTAAAGCTCTTATGCCCTTGGATGCCTTTGGGCCCTATAAAGCCCCACCCAACAGCAACACCTTAAGGGGGATGGGGAATCTTTAAGCACCGCTATCGCCCTTAAATTCGTGTACACAATTAGCGATCTACGGTATGTAATCTGATGTTTCAGCCTATTCATGTCATGTCTATTCAAGAATGTCAGATTACTGCAGAGAATGGTTCATCAGTTCAAAAGAATGAACCATCCAATGTTAACAAAGCAGGCAGACGACTGCACAAAAAGCATTTTTAACCGAAAAAAAAAATGTTTTTATAAAATAAAATAACGTCGCTATAGGAAAACAAGATGGGGAATTAATCATAAACGTAAAAGCAGGGAGTCTAGGTCAGTGCATGTTCTCTTACGACAGTGATAAAGGTGACCCCTGCCATGATTTAAAATTAGGGGAGCCAACAGGTAAAGCGCCGTTTTTTTTCCTCAGGTCTGGCAAATATTTAAGCTCAGACCCTATTCTCAGAGGTTACCTTGAAATAACGAAAGGGAAACAAACGTGTTTAACTACAGCCCTATTTAGCAAACAACTCACAATAACAAAAATTCACACTATTTTGCTAATTAAATTCTTCATGTCCTTCATTTCCAAACAAAATTGCACATTCTACATGTAAACGTTACCTCAAATATTTTCTCGTTTTGCTAACCTCTTGTCCGAAATTCCTCTGCAATGTCATTGCAAATGTATACATGTACATGTATTTTGGCCAAATCTATGGACAGTAAAAGCTACATGTATATATACACTGTACGTTAAGTCTTTGATAAAAGGTAATCAATCGTATAGGTTTGTTTCACTTTTAGTACATGGAATTCGAAAGAGCTTAACCAAACGAACTTCGAGTACAAGTCAGACATTAACCTAACCTAAATTAACCAAGCATATGATCCAGAGCGGTCATGACAAGGGTCAAAGGGCGCTTAGGCCACTTTGCAAGATCCAAAAATGGGTGCAATTCGTTACAACACACAATAGTAATTCTAGTTTTATTTCTGTATTGTATATGGTAGCAAAATTTGATTATTTTCCGGAAAACAAGCTCAATTACATTATACACTGCAAAATTTTTCTGCAATGCGTTTTTCACTGATGAAAAGTTGAGTGGCGCTGCCTGTCTCTCTATACCGGTCTATAAAGTAAAACGTATAAAATATAAATGAACCCTTTGAAAGCACCAATCTTTAGATCTAAAAGCAGGAGTAAAAAAATCGCTCGGATATAAATGAATAACAAACACAACGAAATTGAAAAGAAGATATAGGCAAATAAGCCCACGGGTATGAATTTGTCTAGGATGGGAAATCATATACAAGATCTAAAACATCATGGCACGCCTCATGCTGGTCCCTATTCAAACTTTAATTCGAGCATCAAAGAATACAATGGAACACGCGGTCAGGGTCAAAGTCCTGGGTCAAGACAACATGGTAACATAAAATTCACTCTAAAACATTAGGTCAGCGCTAAATGTGCCCCGCCGACAAGTGTAAATGAACACCATAGATTCCCATAAAGCTCAATAAATTCTTAATTGATACACTGAAACGCATCACGTTTTTACAATTGGATCCTTGAGGTTGGCTGAATAAGTAAACAAGAAACGAATGTCAATAAATAAAATGCATTCCTGACCTGCAGATGTGATACTTGCTGCATAAGTATAATGGATGAAACTGACTTAATGTTAAATCAATGGGCGAACACGTATTGGTTGACATCAAAGGCAATTTCGTCAAGCTTTCGTATATGATATAGTGTTCACTATTTAGTCATATTTTTATTTTGCCATATATTTGTACTCGCCCATTGCATAATAAAAGAGTTTGAAGCATTTCTCCTTCAATGTTAACCACATTGAAAACACTGTCTGTTTTTCCAATGGGATCTCGTTAAGGTAAATCAATTGACGTGACACCTGCACAAACTCTCTATTCTTTGATTTAAAAAAAAATCTGTTATTCTCGTTTGTTTGTATAGTGTTGTATCATACTTTCACAAATCGCGTGAGGGTCGTCCAATCATGAGTGTGGCGTAACGGCGCTCCACACGTAGTTATTGGGTATACGCGGTTTTAAGGGCCCAAAGGTACATGACTACAAGGATACAAAGGGCCCAAAAAGGGACGGGGAAGTCCCTTGAAAGATCAGGATAAGGGGGGAAAATGGTGTAATAAAACATGTTATGAAGCGAGCAATGCACATTGACCAGAGTAACTGTCACCTTGTCATATGCAGAGCTCATTGCACTCTACACGAAGCCATGCACGCGTTTTAAAAAGTTAACAAATCTCCGTTTCCGTCCAATCTGTCTACATTAACGGCGCCGCAATCATGCCTTCATACATGACATTAAGTCGCGCAAATGGGAGGTGGAAATTATGTCGCGCGACGGAAAACGCAATTTACGTTCCGGCGTTCGGTTCGGTGAAAACTCATCAAGAAAAGCTAAAGAGGCGGAAAGACACGGCCGAGCAAAAACAAAGACGCCATTGGTTTAGATGTCTCGTTACCGCGCACCATTGGACCCCCGAGTAATTAGCACGCACGTCCGTCTGCGTTTAATGCTGGCACACGCACGCAAAACTTTTAACATAAGCACGCGAAAGTGCTTATAGACGAGATCCTATACGACTTCCAGGTAGGAAGAATGGACGCAGACCCTATCATTTTCTCTCCCTGTCCATTCACACCGCAGACCTGGGAACCTCTTCCTATAATTGTACTCTCATGTTTAACATTTTTTTTCAGATATGGTTAGTTTCAGACATGCGTTCATCGATTAAATGCATTTTGAAGCCTGGACGTCTTCTGGAGAGGATGTCCGCGGTATAAAACAGCGCATGCGCCAATGGCCCAATTAGGCGAAAAAAGTTCCAAAACTTATAGGGAAAGGAGGTCGCAGTAGCAAGCAATGAAGATGGTTTCTTCATTAATATATTTAAAAAAATTTTGCTATTTTGAAAAAAATCACAATTATTTCATACTTATATCTTAAAACTTCCCTAAGTTTCATTTTAGTATCATAATTAGATTGCTGGCTAAGATTTATTTCTAATGGGGTTCTGGGTTAAAATCGTGTTTCGATTTCTTTCCCTTATAAAATACGCATTTTACTACCGCAAGGGGGCGCTGCACGTAACACGGACCTCCTCTATTGGTTACAGGGTTCTCACGGAAACGAAATTACAAACTTTCTTGACTTTATCAGTTTTTAATACAATTTTCCCTGGTCATCCTCACCATTGACATTTTAAAAATAAATCAAATATACACCTAACAACAGCTATCTAGTCTGTCATGCTATAGAATCAATGGAACCAAATGAGACGCCAATATCAAAGGGATTTTGACTTCGACTACACTATATTTTTATGCAAGAATTATATTTTTCAATTGGAATATCAATGGGATGTACCATATCCTCGAATACAGCCTCATACATTTACAATGACACGTTTGACTGTACATGTATACAGAGGATAGCCCCAGAAGACATTCAGAATGTATGGATATACATACACATAGATATAGCCCATATACGGTCAAAATAAATTTGACTATATATAGTGAACCACTTTGGTGAGGGTAATTGGACTACAATTGTACAAAATGATGAAGCTTTCCTTCAAAAACAGAATTGCACTATGAGGGGGAAAACTCGACGAAACGTACAATTTGCACCTGATGAAGGTAGTGCTTAAAGTAATCATAGTGTGCTGCCACGGGAATTTCATTACAGGCATTGAAAATTTATTAACTAACCATACTTGTAGCGTCCATATATACACGTCTTGCTAAAATTAAATTAACCAATGCAGAATATCGACGGCGATAAATATCACGAACAAGTTTTTAAAATTCTAGTACAAGCAATAATTGCTTTTAATGATCGGTATTAATGACTAATTAAAATTACCAGGTTGGAGAAGGGGGATAAAATCACCCAGACTGACCTTCACTCGTGTGATCTGATGAGAGACCGCTTTTCCGATTTTCGAGAGAAAAATGTAAAATACAAAAAAAAATATGGGAAAAGTTGCCAAGTTCCAAAACCAAGAAAGGGTCATGGACAAGGACGACAAGTTTTTAATATAGGTTAAGCTTGATTTCTGAAAAGAACCATAGCATTAGCTAATGTACCTACCGCACAGTCACGCTCTGTAAAGGATTTCCTAAAACGTACGCGCCCTCTAGCTTTTTTAGCGCCCTCAAAATCACGGTGTTAGTAAAATATTAAGGATAAAAAACGCATCTAGCAGTATACAAATTACACCGACTTAACGACGTTTTAAAGCAATTTCGAGAAAGGGGAACAACTCTAAAGCACGAAACTGACATTTCGGAGACAAAAGCAACGAAAGATTAATTCTGCAGCACTTTAAAAAAATCTTTAAATATTCGCGAAAAAGCTTCGTGATGGCGAAATTTAACAAAATGGAGGCAGTTTAGTGGCTATACCGAAATGGGCCTACAACCGAAACTGGAGATTTTTATAGTAAAAGTATTGCGTTTTGATACAGAAATGGAATTTCGTATTTTTTTCCGAATTTTATTTCGTCTTAGACAATTAAGAATTCGTTTACATGCTTATGAGATTAGGGAACAACCCATATTGCTATCCCAATTAAAAATTAGAAATCTTGAGCAGAGGGGTATCGCATGAAATAATCTTAAGGCAGGGTATTCACCAAGATGGTGAGCATGTATGTGCTTTGGTAAATCGCACGAGGCGATACTAATTTGCATGTAATGCAACAGTCACCTGGCATCAGCGAAATGCTGCAATGTCGCATTCTCACCTACATGTATACCGTGCACTGTATATCACATGGTATTGTCATATCACTTGCTTACTATATATCTTGGTGGCACACTGTCATAGATGTTTTTATTACATGTAATGGACTCGTGCCATACAAATTTAGTGCCACTGGGCCATTGATTGCCTCGCATGGTCGTACATATAGGCCTACACTGTAAAAAATACAAGTCTTAAATTAAGACAATTTGCTGTAGACGAAATCAAGACTTTTAAAACGTCTTAATTTG
>JAQGCC010002821.1:0-17090 GCA_034698905.1 Xestoiulus laeticollis | reverse complement strand
GGCGGACAGGCGGAAAAGTTGAATATTTTTCTACTTTGTCCGCCTGTCCGCCACCTACGTCATAAAAGCTTCACGTGTATCTCAACGATGCACTGCTAATGCGTGGAGCTGTCCGCCTCCGCCAAGTGGATAAAATCCGCCTAGATGTGAATCAGGAATTACAAAAAACGCCTTTTTGCCCAAATTACAGAAAATGCAATGGCGAAATTGCGTAAAAAAGATCCAGATTCTTTACAAATAAGGATTTGATAATAAAACAGTTTTACCTTGGAGAGAAATTAACAGGCGAGGCTACTATGTGGTACATCAAAATGCTCTTAACATTTTGTGAATTTTTTTATACTTTTAATAGAAAATTGCTCCTTGCTGCTACTTTTAGTGTAATTATTCTTAATGGCAAAAGCAGCAGCAAAGAGCAAATTGTTTTATTAAAAGCATATTCTGGAGTTGGAAATCTTCTCTGCCCATTCGTCGGCCAGGTTTTTTTTTTTTTTTTGGTGCAACTAAGAGCAGACAATTATGAGGTTTTCCATTTTATTATAGATTTATAAATTACTAAGTTATGTTTATCTACAATTTTCCTCGTTAGATAAAGGCCAGTTTATGCATAACGCGACTGAAACTGTGGTGGTTAGTTTAAAGTTAGTGGTAAGTTAATTTAATGGGATAAAATGTATTCAAAATTGTAGAGCAAACCCTTGCATAGCAGACAATTTTTATCCTCAGTTCTTGTAATATTAATAGTAGTCAGAAATTTGTTTTATTTTTTATACAAATGAAATTATCCTATGTGCGATTAAGTTGCACACTGGCAATTTTTTTTAAAAATTCAAACATAATTTGTAAAGATACGTTCTAATTTCTTTAAAATGTTTAGCTTTATTTGCTCAAGAGTATGGGGAAAAGTTTCGTTTAAGGATGTGTTTGTCTGCTGAATTGTGCATGTCCAGCCTAAAAGTGAAATGAGGTTTAGACAAAACAGGGTATACAATGCTTAAAATAGAACTAGTTTTAATAAAACCATATTAGAACGGTGCACATTCGGATGAAATTTCAAGCAATTTGAAACATAAAAATCTCAGAAACGCAACATCTATCCTTAACTTAAAGGATGATAATAAGGCAAAACCTCAGTTAAATAGCATTTCATAAAAACAATGGTGCTTGAGGCCAGTGAATACCTTTCATGGATCAATTCCTCCTCTTTTGTGCAGGTTGAGCTTTCGATTTGGCCTTTTCCTTCTTACCATGTGGTATTTCTTTTGCTGTTGGTATCTTGCAAAACTCTTTGAAGTTGATTCCACACCTGCGGCAGCCCGTGGCAAGCGTGTCATAGATTTCAAGCAAACAGAAGGCATCCAAAGCTTGAAATAAAAAAATATAGGCGAATGAATAATTTGCAAGCTGCCATAAGGGAACGAAAAAAGTCAGGTCAAAAGAAGATGATAAACGTCTCGCAGTACAGAAAGCTAGACAAATTCCAGTAAATATATTGAAAGAAGAATTAGCCTCGAAGAAACAATAGAAATTTTTTTAAAAAAATCCAGATTATTTTAAAATTTCCATTATCAGGCACGGTCTTGTTCCCGACCCTGACGGTTAATCGAATATCTTTGTATAATGATGCCTTGTGTTAAATGTTAAAGATAACCAAAATTCAATTTCTTAGAACTCTGGCAATTACAGCATTTATCCAAAAGTCATTTGAGAGCTTAGACATTCTGCAAAACAAATTATTTCATCTTTGGTTTTGTATGCAAACTTAATTTATTGTCATGGCCAACTATTCCTGTGATTGAACCCTGCATTAATCAATCCAACCAAAGTAGGCAGAAAATTGATGCTGCTGCAGACTTCACTTGCCCATTATGGATATACAGTGACAAATTAAAGAGACAAATAAACAGTCGGACTTTGAAATCCTTACCTGCATATTGGAGCTGTGTTTTCCTCAGTGGTCGTCTCTCCCAATTGGACTTACGCTCGCTTTTATCGAGGGGCAAACTGAAGCAAAGTTTTACGAAATCTTTAAGACCTCTGCCATATTTGATATTTGGGTTGTAGTAAGGAAAAATCTCCGGCTTCTCCTTGAAGAACTGAAAAACAAGGTTAAAAGTACTCATGAATTGATGTCCAAAATAATAACACAGATAATCATTAGACGTTTCTATAAAAAATCTATAAAAATCATTAGTTAAATATTGCTAACAATAACTTTGTAGGCCTATCCTAGTTTTATTGATTAATGTAGATTGTGATGATTGCAATTCATGACGTATTAGAAGGGTCTATTTACAATGATTTGCCAAATCTGCAGCGGCACCATAGCGTGATTTGGATCTTGGAATTATTTTCAGTGCTTATTTATATAAAACAATTTGTATTGTTACTAATGTTAAAAATACAATTTTGATATAGCTTCAGAAAAAGCAGATATAGAATCTGGATAATTGAACATTTCACTTTGTTCTAGCTTAAGTTCAGTAAATACAGAATTCATAAAAATAAATTTAATACAAAATCCTTTTCTCATATATTTCTGCAAAGGCTTGGGTAGTTTGGAAATCCGATACAAACCATTGTTCGCTAACGAAACGTCGACAATCAATGATATAGGTCTGTTGGACCTAGCACTACTAATCGCGTTGGGCGTAGAGTTAAGGTTGCTTAACATTTAAAAAAAAAAACTTACCTTTTGGCAAATATTACTCAAATCCAGGAGGATGGCTCCATCTTGGCGAATAAGTTTAAATGCTTGATCACAGTCGCATAACATGCCAAGGTCTCCCGTAAGCGAGAAGCCCATTTTGACAATGTTGTCCTGAAGAAATACGACATTCACAAATCTGATCCAGTGCATTGGCTGCAGCATTGCCTTCAGGGCAATCATGTCAAATATGTGGACGGAATATTTAGAGGCCACCTGTAGCAAAGCAAGCCTTGCTTTTATTGAGGCCTGGAACACAGGGCGCCATTCACAGTCAATGCCAATTTGAGGAACAATCTGTAAATTATATAAAACAAAATCAATTTTTGATTTGTTATCTGGTGGGAGAAAAAAAATGTGTTCTAAAGTGGTTGAACTTGTCTCCAGCAATGATCCTAAAACTAATACCGGACTGGTTAAAATTTCTGTATAGATTTTTAAAAAACTAAATTTATTAATTAAATGTACGGAGCGATCGAGAACGCATAATGTGTGGACGGTCATTCGCCATTTCGGGTGATCACGGTGATGTGCCCGTAGCTACGACATTATGCCGGCATATGTCCCATACAAAGCGCCCACTGCCAAACTTCACGCAGCCACAGATTTACGACGCAGGGTGGCACGTAAGGGAGCCTAGTGAGCCAATTAGATACCTGAATGTAGTATTCGCGCCAATGTCTATCGCATCACGGAGAGGACAATTTCGTAAGCATTGGTGTGTATTATTCGACGGGTGTGTGGCCGCACCCTAATAACTGATAATCGGCATGTGGGTTATCAGTCTTAAGATTCATTTTACCGAAATACCAAAATTCAAGATATTTTTAGTATAAAAACGTTTAAAATTGGCATTTCCGACATTAATAATTTAATTAGCATTACTAGTAGATAAAAATTATATTTTGTGAAATATTCAGATTGCAAATTGTTAATTCTCCAGTTTTTATTAGCAAAATTCTACTACTCGCCAAAGCAAAAAAGAGTTAGTTACTCACCGTGCCGAAAGCCCTGGAGGCATATTCTAAGAACAACTCAAAACTGGGCATGTCGTCGACAAAGATGATGCCCGTAGCAGCCAGTTTCAGAGGATGGAATTTTGCTTCGGACAAAACGGCATGCCCACTGGTGTGGAAGGAACTTTTTCCATTAGGCAAACCACTGTTACTGGCAAGCGGATAAGGAATCTCGGCCATGTTGAGGTTCCATATTTGGGCGCAGGCAGAGGCAGTGGCGATATCATTATGCTTGGAGATCATGAACCTAAGTGCCTGCTGCTGTAGATGCGAGTCACAGCCCACAAAGTCTGACACCATGTCCACCCAGTCGTCTTTGGGTACACTGCAGTCCACATAGATCTCACGCAGGAGATAGGCCAGTGTGGCATTCCGCTGCATACGAGCGGCATTAGGGCACAGATCGATGGGCAGCTTGTATTTTTTAACTAGTCGCAATACAGTGGTCTTCAAGTTGCCGCGATTCAGTGCCATCCTGCCAACCTTGTGGGCCTTGAAGCGTTCGACAGCTGCCGCCAGGGTGTGCTCAACATTGTCAGACAGCAAGTCATCCAGGAAACTCACAAACTCCTGTTGTTTGCCCTCATTCATGTTCAACAAGTCGTATAGCCGCTTAGTGGTGCTTTGTGCAAAGAGCGGGAACAGGAACTCGCGCACTGAGAAGTAATTTAGCAGTTTGAGCTCGAAGATGGCACGGGCACAGTTCTCAATGGGCATTAAGTTTTGTGACAGGGCTTGACGGATTGCCGGTAGGCAAAGTAACACATTATCCTTGAGTCGGTAGACCTTGGTGACCAGTTCAAACAACTCGTTATTTACGTTCATGAACGTCAAAGTGAAGGCACTGATGACGATTTGGCGGGGCGCAGGTGCCAATCCCTCATCCTCTATGTACACCATGAAAAACCGCATGATGGCTACTGCTAAGGTGGGATCCTTGGGACCTCTGGGTACTTGAAAGTCGGTCGTCATGACAAGTTCCAGGGCCAACCAGTAGGCATTGCCCTTGCATTTGAAGGCGTCCTGCAATATCTGGCTGAAAGTCTCGCAGTTACGATTAAATGCACTCTTGATGGCATGTTTCCAGAGATTAGCATGCGTTTTGGCCCATTCCGGAATGCTGCACATGTGCTCATCTAAGAACACCGGGGAAGCCATTGCTCTGCTCTTAGGAACTGTTCAGACGTCCTAAAAGTAATAAGATTTCATGGATTTTATTAGACTGCCACTACAATAACGTACAATAAAAGCTATATTAATGGAACAAATTTGCAAACTCAACTGTGACAATTGTTTACTGTAATTATATCAGTATTTGTATAAATATACAAACTGTTCATAACCATGCACAAATTGGTGACATGATCCCAGGTTCAGACCTGGCAAATCTCAAATGTGACATGAATTGCGCTAACCCTTTGACATTCAGTTCCGTGATGGATGCTGATGTCAACTTTATCCCAACCAGCTGGCCTTATCATGGTTAGGATTTTTCATGGTTAGGAACACAACATTTCGTGTTTCGTTTTTAAGTAACCTGACTAATCAATGTGGTAACCTGATCTCTATTCTCTGTATCAGTGTTGTTTATGTGCACGTCTTGGTGATATATAATTACATAATTTGATGCATAATGAAACAAACAGGAAATCGGAACCAATTAGCTAGGTAAGTGTTATCAGATTTGATTTGGACTTGTGAATGACCCGGGGTTTATTGGAGTATTTATGGTATGGTTGTGCCTAAATTGCATGATAACATGACAGTATTTTAAACTATGCTACAATCCTTTGGGTACATTAAAAAATAATATCCTCAATGTATTTCTGTTGAACTGTGGACATGAAAGAGGCCTCCTTCCTGTTATTTTTAATTCTAGGTTTTGTGGCTAAATTTTATAAATTGAGAGATCACTGAAAGTAAAGAACAAAGGGTAAACATGTGTCCCCAAAGGGATTAAATTATCTGGTGAATATCTGGGTCGATCCAAAGGACATCAGAATTTTTTAACACTGACTTGTCAAAGCAATCCCTTTTGTGATTCAGTGCCATCATTAATTATTTAGCTTCTAGTTGATCCCTACAACACAGTATACATGCTGCCCGATCTTTTAACCAATTTAGGCCTACTATTTCAGTTGTTCTCAATCCTAGGAATTGCAGAATAAAAATCAATACATTGTAAAAGAATTTTTATATGGGTCTGTAAATCAGCAATCGCGAATGGCAATTAAACGTTTTGAAGGAATATGTCAACTCCTTTACGAATGCCCTTGACTGATTTATCTGCATAAAATTAAAGAATAGGCCTTACAGTAGCATGGGGTACGTATTTGCTAAACATGCTAAGTTTATATGAGAACCAAAATTGAATATGGTTCCGACACCTTCAGTGGGTGAAAAGTGTCAAAATGCCAAAAAAAAAGGGACCAAAGAAAATATCCTCTAATCCAAAGCCTACACGAGGCTTAATTAGGGGTCAAAGACAAGCTTATATAACTACATGTACATCGTGATAATTCGAATAGAATAAATAAAAACCGACCACGAATTAAGATTGAACAAAAATAGTGTCGAAAAACAATTGCGACATTACTCATTTTTATATAGAACAAAGTTCAGATTGAACCCACCTGTCGACAGCTAGGCCTAACAAATTAACTTCCGATTCTTCCAAGAGATGTTAATTAACGCATTGTTTAACAAAGAAAATTAAGCTCACAAGAAACTAAATTTCAAATTTACAAGCTGTCATATTTTGATTCGCAAATAACTTACCAGCACGAATTAAAAAGGAACAGCTCGACTATATAAACCCCTATGTCTACTTTTGTCTACATCAACTTTAAAATAAACTAAACTACGGAATTCTCGAGGTGTACTTTGATAAATAGGGTTTTTATACCTAATGAAGTCTGAGTGGTAACACTGTTTGAATAAATTATGATCCTATCGTATAAAATTATTACAGCTGAGAAACTAATTTCTTTTTAAAATTATAATTTGATAAAGCTAGTTATTAATTTACTTTAAACGCATCCAAACAGTATAAATTAATCATGGAGGAATTAATGCTATAAATTGCAATAAAATTGGTTAACGTTATCTGACATCACTGCCAATATTTAAAATTGCGCTTATTTATTCAAAATCGATACAAACAAATAAAATGAAGCAAGAAAAATATCTGTGGTTTAACGTTTATATTTCTCCGAGCTTAAATAAACAGTGTTTTCCATAAAATAAATATGCTGGTAACAGAAATTGTAGACAACTATTAACACATTAACTGTGCTTAGGAATTGAATTGAATTGATCAAATGAGTATGACATCAGGTATACACACAAATACCTTTACAAATAAATATCCAGTACATTTCTTAGTATATGCAAATAAATACAAATATGACTAGATGAAACTATTCACACAGTAACGGAAAGTCCAACATTTTCGGGTCTTTTTCACACAGTCTGAGACCATTCCCTCTGCATCACTGCTAATGTAGTGGAGGATAGTGCTGGTCCAAACAGCGGGTTTATCTGACTCAGGTATGCACAGATCCAAAACAGCCAGCAACACCCTGCTGTCAGTATCGCCATCAGCCCCATCAATGCTTGATTCTTTCCCTTCGGGACGAAAAACGGGAGAACAATTCCAATTCCACCCCAAAACATCGTAAAAAGAAGAACGGGAACAACTGCAGCCGCCATGTTTATTTTTTGCTGTGATGCCAGATAAACTGAAAAATACATCACATGTCTTTTGAAAATTACGCAATTGTGCATATATAAAATGCATATATGTCAAATATCCATATTTATTTCCCAAATAAATTCGTTGGAATGAAAAACAGATGCTTTTATTGTGAAATATATTCGATCTTTCTTTCCCAATGCGTGGCATCACTGGTTTAATTTGGCAAACTTTGAAGAATTAATATTTACTTAAATAAAGTCTTTGGCCACCGAAATATCAAAGTAAAAGGTGAAAAAAAAAACTTTTAGGGTAGTTTAAGTTTGAAGAAATGTGGTATACATAAATTCGAGATAAAACCGAAATAAAGTTGACTAACATGCGATTAGACAATCACTGCTGTCAGGTCGCGTAGTTTACCTAGTTAGGATTATGCAGTTAAAGTCGGTGTCCAGAGTCATGTGTTGGACTTTTCGATCAAGGTTCTAAAAATCGCAATTTTTTTTCCAAAATAAAAACGAAGGTAAATTAAGCAATAACTTAGGTTTAGGACCGACAAGAGGCCTTCCAAGATGGGTATCTTAGAAAAAATCGCAGAAATCGAGAAGGAGATAGCCAGGACGCAGAAAAACAAAGGTAAATATACGCCGAACTATATATAAACCCTGGCTAAATACAATGCTGTGGGATTTTAAAATTTCATCCAGAATTTCACTGACTTACTCTTGTCATCGCTCCCCAGCCACCGAGTACCATCTAGGTGTCCTAAAGGCAAAGCTGGCCAAATACAGAACTCAACTTATGGAACCGGTGGGGAAAAAGGGTGAAAAGGTATGAGAAAATCCTGAATAGAAGCTTCAAAACTGTGTTGGTCGTTCTTGTTTTTACCGTGTTCTAGGATAGTTGCTCACACGGTGATTTCCCCACACATAGCCAAACCAATCCTTGTCTATAAATTGGGCAGGATAATAGCGTAATGGGGAAATGTCCATGTGAGATAATGTTTCATCACTTCTCCAAGCTAAAATTTATCTTTCAATCTGTCAGGGCGAAGGTTTCGATGTTATGAAGTCGGGCGACGCCAGGGTAGCTCTTATAGGGTTTCCGTCTGTCGGAAAGGTAAACAACTATTTCAATTCAATTCAATTTCTTACCCTGCAGTCAGCATGTAGTATGCCATGTGGCAAGGGGCAAAGTGCCAGAATTTACAATGGGAAGAGTGTACGGTGGTGGCCGATTTTTGGTGAACTATCCCAGCATTCGCCTTTACGTGCCTATATAGGCGATTAATGGAGGTTGTGGAAAACCACAACCAGGTTAGCCAATCGGGGTTTGAACCCGGGTCTCCCGAAATCAAGGAGCTACGCATATAGCCACTAAGCCAACCTTGTCGGTTGACTAGTGTCGATGCATCTTGCTCTCTGTTTTTAAGCGAGCTTGCATTGCTAAACTTTGCCGTTTATGTTTCCTTCGCAGTCCACGTTGCTAAACACGTTAACCTCTACATTCAGCGAGTCTGCATCCTACGAGTTCACCACTTTGACGTGTATTCCTGGAGTGGTTGAGGTACGGTATCGGGTTTCGTTTTTCACAATATCGTTGTTGTGCTGTTGGTGTATCTATGAGGGAGTGAGTTATTGGTGCTGACACCAATGGACGAGGTGGTTGTATGCTGGTGTCGATCCAAAGCTGGGAGAAGTTGTCGTGAAAATTCTCAGATGGACGAAATTCCACTAACTAACTATTGCACTTCACGCTTTCTTTAGTACCAAGGTGCAAACATCCAGCTGCTTGATTTGCCTGGGATCATCGAAGGTGCTTCTCAGGGTAAAGGTCGGGGTCGGCAAGTTATAGCTGTCGCTCGAACATCTGATCTGGTCATCATGATGCTGGACTCTACCAAAGGCACTGTGCAGAGGTGAGACCGACGCAGGCTGGTAATCCAATTCGTGCTCGTGCTTTTTTTTTTTTTGCTTTTGATTACATTTTATTTTGTGTTCTTCGTTTAGGGGCTTACTGGAAAAGGAGTTGGAGAGTGTTGGCATTAGGCTAAACAAACAGAAACCAAACATATACTTTAAGGTATATATGACTGTTTAGCATGAGACTCTTGCCAGAAATTATTTTAAGCTAGGTGTAGATGAGTGATGCGTTACAATTACACGTGATGTGCCACTGAACGCATGGGGAGCTTTACCTGCAAAGTCAATAAAATATTGATTCCGTGTGATTTGGCTGGAGCCGCAACGGGCAGTGATATCGCTGAGATCCCGTCAAAGTTTGCGGCACACTTCCGCGATCACACGCATAGCGACAATCCCTGAAACAAAAATATATTCTGTCAAAGCATGCAAGGTGTTGTATGAACAACTCATTTCTCGCCCGAGATGAGGTGTGGATACAATACCGTTGAAAGTTGATAGAATATTCAAACTTTAATCTGGCGAGAGCTTTGCTTATTTTACCATTTAACAAGACGAGCCATTCCAGGTGAAAAAAGGTGGCGGTCTTTCGTTCAACTCTACGTGTGTGCTGACGAAGTGCGACGAGAAGCTCGTACAGATGGTCCTTCACGAGTATAGTATCCTTTTCGGTGAAAAATCACTTCACAGCCGTCTTCAACATGACAGAACCTTAACCAGCTGCTTCAGAGATCTTCAACGCAGAGGTGCTGTTCCGTGAAGACTGCACACCTGACGATCTCATTGACGTGATATCTGGCAACCGGGTTTATCTTCCATGCATTTATGTAAGCAGACTCTCCACTTATGATGACATCAATTCGCAAAGAGGGATTTCTCACAAGCTATTTATCCTTCTACAAACTTTAGGTTTACAACAAAATCGACCAGATCTCCTTGGAGGAAGTGAGCAGGATAGCGCATGAACCGCATAGTGTGGTTGTCAGGTGTGTTTCTGACGAGCTCTATGCTGCACTGCATTTTCCTCTTCTTCCTCATTTCATTTCCTTGCGTTTCTTTTATCAGCTGTAATATGAAGCTCAATCTGGATTATCTTCTGGAAGTGCTGTGGGAATACCTTGCGCTGATCCGAGTTTACACGAAGAAGAGGGGTGGTAAGCATTTTAGCACTTCACAGTGAATTTCTAGAAAAACAAAATTTGCAAAGTAAAAACACAGAGAACGTGATTTTGCTGTTGGAAAGTGTTTTAACCCTCTATCAGTGAGGTGAGGTCGATTCAGACCCAACGAAAAAATGATAAAGAAATAAAAGCATTAAAATATATATAACGGGGTAAATCCAAAGTCCAACAAAATTTGAAAATAAATATTCTAAATTTTTGTCAGTCGATTCATTCTACACGATGGAGCATAAATTTTTCGGCCAAAATAATTATTTAAAACAAAACTCATCGTGATACATCTGAATTTCTTATGTCAGGTCCGTTCACAAATTCATTCTTGTCTTGGACAGAATCACATCAGTATCGATTAAGTGTGCATCACAACTCATTCGACAAATGGTGTCAATTATACAATCAACATTCGAGTGAAATTCTACACTTAATATGGAAGCATAGAGCAGAAATATTTTGTGTCGTTTTGACCAATCACAATGTCTGCTCTGCGTCTAATACAGAAATGATAGTATTTGTGAACAGACATAATGACTTCAGATGAATTTTTTAGAGGATGCAAAAGCTTAAGCGAGTTGAAGAACATTTCCACCACATTTCTAAGTTTTTGGTCACCAGTTTTCGGACACCATTAGTTTAAAATGTGACCTTTCATTGCAGAACCTCCAGATTTTGAAGGTGGACTAATTTTGAGGAGAGGGGCTTCTGTTGAACATGTGGTAAGTGCATTAATCGTTGCCCTGCCTGCATGCGGAAAAATGTTTCCAACACAACTTGGCTTCAATCATTTCAAATTTCATTATACAAAACATGTTAAGCGTGGTTAAGTCATTGATTAAATATTAGGTAAACTTTCTAAAAGCTTGATCGCCATTGAAATTATATGCCAATCTAGCCTATTAGCATTTTAACCTTTAATTGAAGCTATGTAGTGACCATTATGCTATTTTCCTTGTGTGTAATATTGATTGAATATGTTTCAGTGTCATGCCATTCATCGAACCATTACAAACGTCTTCAAATATGCACTTGTCTGGGTAAGGGCTACAAATTTGTTTGCTTTGAAACGAGAAATTGCCGGCACCTACAAACAGCAGTAAAGTGGTCTTAAAGATAATACCAAAAATATAATTATAACAAAAAAAAATGCTTTTGTACTTACTATTGATTTTAAATTCAATCCTTTGCTTTTGTCATAGGCATTTCTTGTTTTTGGAGCAACAGCAACCTTAATTAGTTGGCCAGATGTTAATGACTCAATCATTATTCATTATAGGGGACAAGCACAAAATACAGTCCGCAACGAGTGGGACTGCAGCATATTGTGAATCACGAGGACGTTATTCAAATAATCAAAAAATAAACTTGCGCTTGATTTTTTTTTCTTGAAACGATTCTGTATTTTGCATTCTGTTTGAAAGAGCCGTTTAAATAAAACTGTAAACGAAGCTCATTCTCACTGTGCCATAGTTTAAAGAAACTCGTATGAGCACAGGGAAATAGGATAATTGCATTTCCGGTAGAAAATATGTCGAAAATACATCCACACTTTGGCTTGAACAGCAGCAGTCTTCGGCTTCCAGACACGCCCAATCCTCCGAGTTAGTCGTTGCCGACATCACTTGATGTTCTCATGGCCATTTGGCCTGGCGTTCATATAGGTGCTGCCTGCACCTGGACCCATCCAACTTGGCGCAGCATCTCAATTAGATTGTTTTCACTACTATTGTATACCACTACTCCTAGGTCGGGGTCTCCTGCCTGCACCGATATTTCACGCGTACTTGGAGGCAGGGGGAGCCGGTTTGTGTGACAGTGGCACTTGCACTGCTTTATACATGAGCAGATTGTGCAGGTGTTGCTCAGCGATTGCTCGGGCAGGTGAATGACTGCGCCCGACTCGTCGCTGACGGCGGTGATGACGAAATTGTCCAGGACCAGCCTGTCATCTGGCACCGGCGATGGGATCTGGTTAGAGTTCGGGAACATGGCCTTCAGGCAACTTCCAACTGCAATCTGGCATCAGACAAGGGTTAAATTATTAAAGCGCAACAAGTCCATATTAAATATTTTTTTTAAAAATAGCCACGGTCAACAAATGGTGATAACATAAAAATTTTTGCAATGGTAAAACTTATAATTGATATCAAATCAAACATTCATAAAGGACTATATTGAATCATGTAAAGCCAGCCACACAAGAGGCAATTTATTGGCCGAAATAAATTGCCCCAATTTATCCGGAATTTTTTTTCTGAAGAACAAATTTCATTTTTTACCACACACGTGAAGCAACAAATTTCGACACACGCCGAAATTCCGCAAAATTTTATTTCCAGAACTTATTTCAGGCAAGAAATTCTAGAAATAAAATTTCGTAGAATTTCGGCGTGTGTCGAAATGAAAATTTCTCACCTGGAAATTGCAATTTATTTCCAGAATGGAATAATATTCTATTCAGGAAATTTATTCAGGAAAGTAATTAGTGCTAGTACACCCATTATAATAGACTATATTTCTGTATTATAAGGTAAATATTTAATGATTCATGGGATAATATACCAAATTAACAAGAAGTCCTTATTCCCCCCAAAAAAACTTGTACACTGCTGTAGATATAAAAATTCTGTAAATTATGCGGTGAAATAGGAAGTCATGTGTGCGCTACCTACTAATGTTGTTAGATTTTACCTATCACACTAGTACAAAATGCCAAAATAGGTAAACGAAGAGAATCGTCTGATTCACATACTGAATTTTAAAATTTTACTAATACAATTTTCAAATTGTTTTGTATTTGATATAGTAGAATCCTCATAGATTTATTTTAAAAATGAAGGGCAGAATGATTTCTTTCTAATAAATGAAAAGGCGACAAAGTAGATCTACTACATAATATGTAATACATCTGCTATAGCTTACCTCAATTTCGCTGCCAAGATGATGCATTGGAGACGAATTTTCATCTGTGGGTAAGCCATCCTCGTATTTAACTGTAAGCACCTGAACATATAAAAAAAATTATCAGAGCTGGCTTGGACTTTTTTTCAAATAAAAGACGGTTTCTTACATCAGATCTTTTTTTCCTTGTCCGAGGCACGACTGGCAGGTCCATATCGTGGTTGTGTACATGATACAGATAAATGATGCATGGCCACTCTGCAATCAAAAGGTCTTTTCTCTTAGCCTGTGATTTCCTAATGTACCTTGGGGGAAAACAATGATAAGATCAACTCTGGAGAACGTGTGAAAAGTATAACCTTGAGATAAGCCAGAAACTTGCCTTTTCACTGTGAGTTGCATTATAGAGGGGCAGTTTGTATCTTTGGTTCGCCTCTGTTTGCTCTTCTCGCTCCTGCGTTTGTCTGTGTTGTGCTGGCACCTGAATTCGATTTTGTGAATGTTGACCCGGCCACAGGCCGGAAATGTTTTCCTCACCCTCCAGGTTGTGAGACCCATTTCCTCATAAATCCTCATCCACTCCTGAAAGTGCAAATGTGTTAGATTAAATGCTAGACCAACCTACAACTTGCAATTGATGCTCGAAAAGCAGTATCAAGAACTTACATCAGCCTTCTCTGTCGTGTCTACTTCCTTTATGCGAAATGCAGCAGTGTAATGGACATCAGAGACATACTCGCATTTCTCAAATCGGTATGTGTAATTGGGAGGTAGGAACGTTTGCACTTTTGGCACATCTCCAAGAATAGCTGGGTCAGGCATCTAAAATAAGAAGTGGTGGGAATTGAGGCAAAATACTATCAACCGAAAAGGTTGGCTTAGTGGTTATGCTTAATTCCTTGAACTCTGGAGAACCGGGTTCAAACCTTGGTCGGCTATCCCTTGTGGATGCCGGGATAGTGCCCCATAAAGCGGCTATGACCGTATACTCTTCCCTTTAAAAATCTGGCACTTTGCCCCCTGCCACATGGCATGTTACATGGTGACTGCAGGGTGACGAATTGAATTGAATATCAGCATACAAACTATATATGTAATTGTAAAATTCTGTCTAATTATAAAGTTCAAAAGTGTATGGCACGTCCAAATATCCATTTATCAAACGAGAGAAGCATCCAGAAGACAAGGCACAACATGTGAATCCTCCGCAAAATCCAAGGCATAGGAAACCTCCACCAATTACAAGCTTGCTTTGGTAGTACATTAATTTTCTTATTTAATTAATATAGTTATTTTAGTTGATATTTTAGATATTTTAGTTGAGACCATCCAGTCGCTATCGATTATCGATGTGTACACCCTTATAGTGCCAATAAATTAGGTTTATATTTGTGAAAAAGCAGCAAATGATAAGGTAAGCTGTTGGTACAGTTGTAATAATTCATTGTACCAAAAATGGGCCCAATTGCAACTTTAGATTACTTTTCATCATGCGGGTTGCAGTACCGAACCCTTACTCCTATATGCTAGTCCTATGTTCCCATTCTTTCAATAACTGGAATATGTACTCTTGTCAATTATGCCCCTTCTCCAACATGTCATTTCCCAGGCAAGTACCATGCATTTGATGGTGGCATCCGACTTTTTAAACCCCCTTTCATGGAAGTATTTATCACTACTGTGCTCCAACATTCGTACAACTCTTCACTTTGCATAGCCATTTGATTTTCCGCCCTTGACATCATAGCATTTTAAAAATCTGCTGAGCTGCCAAAATGAAACTAACCAAAGGGAAAAAATTCTCCGGGTTCATATATCTCAAAATGCACAGGGGTCGGTATATATCTGAAAATACAAACCTCAGTAGGAATTTACACCCACCCGTCAGGAACTTTTACCTCAGTCCCGAGGGAATGAGGTAAAAGTTTCAGATATCAACCTCCCCCCACCCCCCCCCCCCCCTTCCCCGTGTGAAATATATACTTATTGGTCGGCAGCAGAGGTCGCATAGAATTAAGTTTGCGATCAATGGAAAACACTACAACTAAACAACCTTTCCATGTCTCTTAACTTTCATCGCTCTACCTTCAATACCTTGATCCACGACTAATTTTATTGGGAAAGATACTGACTTTTACATCCGACTTTTTCAACCCCCTTTTATGGACAGTGACAAGGTTGACTTACAAGCCTTACATGTACATGTAGTGGTTATGCTTAGCTCCTTGAACTCGGAAGACACGTACGTACGGGTTCGAACCCCGGTCTGCTATCCTGGTTGTGGTTTTTCATGGTTTCCCACAGCCTCCCTTAATCGCCCGTATAGGCACAAAAAGGCGGATGCCGGGATAGTTCCCCAAAAAGCGGCTACGACCGTATACTCTTCACCTTTAAAAATATCGCACTTTGTTCCCTACCACAAGGCAATGAAGGCATATTACATGCTGACTGCAGGGTAACCAATTGAATTGAAGTATTCATCCAATCTGTGCTCCAAAATGCGTACGTCTCTTCACTTTGCATACAATGCATAGCCATTTGATCTTCCACCATTGACCTCGTAGCATTTTAAAAACCTTCTGAGCTGCGAATTTCTTACTTATCGGTCGGTAGCAGAGGTCGCATAGAACCAAGTTTGCCGATCAATGGAAAACACGAGAACTTTCATCACTATACCTTCAATACCTTGATCCATGGCTAGTTTTATGGGAAGGATACTGACCACCTGTCCGTTGAACACATTTTTCAAATAACTCACCGTGAGGTCCAAATCGTCCTCATCTTCTTCGGCCAAAGTTCTGTATTGTTGCCCTTCCACCACGATGACACTAGGTTCGACCATGGAACGTCCATCGCAGTAATCGTGTTCGAAAATCCAACTTTTCATGTTTGATTGTGGAGATGGAGGATCTTCGTCGGGAGCGTCTTCCTCCCTTTTTATGAGTTTTCTTTTCATACCTTTCCAGAGCTGACCCTTGAAGACGTCGTCGAGTCCGCTCAGACCCTCCAAATCGCCGTCTGTTTTTACAGAAAAAAACAACGCGGATTTCAGCTGCTGGAAATTATTGAATCGGCGGCCATTTGCTTTATCAAACGCATGCGCAAGAGACGCTGGGATCGTCTGCTAGAAGGTGTTTGTGACGTCATGCCGTACAAACTATGACGCTCTTGAAAAACTCTGTGCGCGAGGGTCGCCCGTAATTTTTGTCCAATTTAATGCCTGATTCCCACTGGACGGAATCATTTCTGCTGGCAGCAAAAAAATAAGGTTGTGTTTCAACTTCTATCTCAGCAGCGCCAATAAACTGTACCATCTGCTTAATTATAAACTTTACAGACATATTCCCCTGAAATGGAATATACAATACATAATCAATTTTTTAAACGAATTATATAATAGTTCACGTATATTCCATTTCCCAAAATTAAGCTTAAGGGGGCAATCCCCACTATGATCCACAATGGTTAAGATGGGGACGAAATTCGAGCTGTTGTTTTTCACTTTTGATTTTAAAATTTTTTGAAAATTTTTTTTTAAAAAAATTTTTTGAAAAATCTTTTAGGTGTGCATTGATTTCTTTATCAAAAATAAAATTCCATAATTTTAAAAACAAATATCAAAGTTCTTGCCTTTAGTTCAGCGAAAGGTCGTCTGGCGGCGACACCTGTGAAAGG
>JAQGCC010002820.1:0-17098 GCA_034698905.1 Xestoiulus laeticollis | reverse complement strand
CAGCGCCGCAGGCCGGCGTCTCCTATTAATCCCTATTTATCCCATTTTGAGGTAGTCTAGGATAATACGTAAGTACCGTTTGAAATAAACGTAAGAAGGTGAATTGAAATTTTTATCAATTTTATGCATACATGTATAGATTTAATATGATAAGCATTTATTTTATAAATGAAATGCTCAATCTTAATACATTACAGTATATTAATTCTCAAGACTGAACCTATACATGTAATAATATACATGTATGACGATTACATTGCAATTCGTCATATTTAAACTTTAGCATAAGGTAATTAAAGCATACTGTATGTGTATAAAATCATCATGTACAGTATACAGTATGACATTTTTAAAAATCTGAAAGTGTCTTAAGACATATTATTGTTAAAACTTGTATTCTTTTTCTGTTTTAAGACATTGTTTTGCTATGATTGTCTTAAGACACTTAACATAAATAACTTGTCGTTTTCACATTTCCATACATGTCACATATAACAGGATGTAAAAATCTGTTTTTCAACCTCTATAAATTTAGCATAGTCATGCAATGTATCTAGCAGGCGCGCATGCGCATAATAATCCAACCAAGATTTTGTTGGATTTTATTTCAATATAAAACGTGCCCAACTTCAACAATATATTAAAATGTTGAATCATTCACGTTAAAACCGAAATCATGTCATGTGTTCATTTAGTGTCTTATTTCAATAGTTTACACAAAAATCCAATATTTTAAAAAAAAGTTTTTTTTTTTTGTTATTATTCAGCCTCTTGTCTTTTCTACGCGAATCAACTTTGTCATATGTCTCCTAACATAAAACCATGAATGCAGGTTTGAAAAAATGTAGTAGCTAAAAATGTAGGATTTATATTTCATAGGAGACTATTATTGACAGCCTTGTGGGCCACTTAACAGATTAATATTATCGTCGCCATCTCCTATTGCTTGCTTTACTTCACCACTAATTTTGCAACTTTTTTTCTCACTTTGGCACTCTTCAATATGCACTATTCTCATAAACGCGCCTTCAGCCTCATCCCATGGCGCAATAATACATGCAATTTCATACGTGGCAAACTTCCAAATAGGTATATTTTACCATCTAATTTTCCATTTAGTGGCGCTTGACGGATTAACTCATCGATTTTGATCGTTTCACTGCCTCATCTTTTATACGTGTTGTCTGCCATTTCTCATTCTTGGATCTTTTATCGCTAGAACATAAGACCGATGCTTGGATGGATATCAGCCCAGAAATCAAATGGAGTGAAATGCAAACATGTTTTCAATCTCAGAATACAAATTTATATAGCATTACTACTAAATAGATGCACGATACCACATCAACACTCCTGCATGGAAACTGATCTAAAAATTCTTAAAAACACACTGGAATTTTTAAAAAAATTAAGTTTTAATATTTGGATTCTGTAGTCTTTATAGAGATCTAGTAATTTGGTTGGTAATAAAATGACCAAATTATCAGAAAATTGGACAAATTCAATATTAATTAAGATATGTTTCCATTATTTTTTCCATACCAGTTTTAGGTCATTTGCATAGCGTAGACTATTGTTCATAATATTGCATTTTGATCATTTTTATATCATCCTAGTTTTAATCGGATTTGCGATTTACAACTAAAATTATTCATTTAAGACAACTAATTTAAATTACTTTCATTCATAATATAAATACATATAATCTGCTTTAGTTATTTGCCTTTTCCATGAAATAAATTTTTTTAAAATGTATTAAAAATTCATTTATCATTTTAATGTGATTTTCTGCTTAATTTTTATTTTAATCCTTATACAAAACTAACATTATAACTTATTAATATACAATACATTGTAGATGTTAATAAGTTAAAAGCTATTTACATGTATAACATATCAAATCTACTAAAATGTATAACAAGTCTATAGATATATAACTAATAAAAAAATAAAAAACTGGCAAGAATAGTTGAGTGGTTGAATGCAAAATAGTATAAAATGTAAAATACATATAAAAGACAATACATGGGTGTACATAAAAAAAACTAAAAAAATGGAAGCTTTAAAAATGATAGGTTGGTAGCATAAGACGTAAAAAATAAATAATATAATGAGTAGACAAGAGATTGAAGGATTTCAATTTAAATGACGTTTTTATTTATGGTTAGTCAAAAATATTGAGTATATCGAATGGTTTAGCATCAACTCAATATGCAAGAAATTCGAAGATATCAAAGGTCAGTAACCGAGATAA
This sequence comes from Xestoiulus laeticollis, assembly GCA_034698905.1. Lineage (NCBI taxonomy): Eukaryota > Metazoa > Arthropoda > Diplopoda > Julida > Julidae > Xestoiulus > Xestoiulus laeticollis. The sequence continues at coordinate 14,844 of JAQGCC010002820.1, read as the reverse complement.
CATATGATACAATGTTCCTTCTGTTGGGTTTTACACCATGTAACACCCAATGCCCAATATTAAGAGGTTAGTGTACAGCATAATATTTTTGGCACTCTATAATCAATCTTGGTACTATAAATGTAGATCGTATGGACATATTCCATAAAATTTGACAGTATTGTCTATCATCATTGAACTTTTTTTAATAAATCTTTTATATATGCAAATATATTTCATTTTGAAATCCCTAAAATAGAAGAAACATGCAAAACAGTATGTAAACTTTTTTTTTCGTGTATTCAAAGCAAATTTAAACTTCAATCTTCAATCATCCCCAAGGACAATTTCCGTAAAAAAATGGCACTAACTTATACAAAAAATAGCATTCGTATACATCTGATTACATTTCAGCACAAAAATAGATACAGTTAAGAATAAATACAATTTTAAAATATATTTACTTTACACAAAAAAATAGAAAATATTCAGTATTATTATTTTTTTAATGTATTGTTCTTCAAATTTAAGTAAAAATATGGAAAATTTAAAAAATAATCTTACTATTAATCCACCATTTGTGAAATTATAATCACTTAATCAAAATGTTATTTAAAGTAAAACTTGGTACAGTTACATGATTAACTCTCTTACTTTGTTTCATATTTTTACTTTTTAACAGCAATCAGTGAACCCATGCACTGACTTTTGTGAATTATTACTATAAGTCCTTTTCAGAACTTTGGTGTCTTACAAAAGATCCAATTGTTTCTAATAATGTTCTTAGTAGGACTTGTAGTGAATTATAATGCAGTAGAATGACAAGTGTAGTAAATTTAATGTTTCTTACTGATAATGTAACCCCGGAGAATTTCATGGATCGTGGATTTGGAAAATTATAGCAAAATTGTCAAATAAATTGGATATCTTATCCTGCTTTTCCTATCCATAATTCTCCGACAGCTTTACTCTCGAGGCCAACTTCGACAAATTATTGATTTTCAAAAGTTTTAATTTCGACAACTTTTAGCTGCATAAATACAATAGATCCACATATACTTGTATAAAAGTAAAGGTCAAACAAGAAATGTCATTTGTTTCATTTTATGATATTGATTTGCTAAACCAGTATGCTATTGTCTAGCCTTAAATATTAAAATTGAAGTCCACAATACATGTTTACAAAATCTAGATTCAAGATATTATCTAATTTATAGTAAATAGCAGTACATTTAATCTACCCAGCAGTAAATGAATATATATATATATATATATATTTACCTTTATCTACACAGTACCTTCTATATTTCTATGTAGAGTATTAATTCAAATCTAATTTGACATAGTGCTAAAATATAACTTTGATGGAAAGTATAATGATAAAAACAATTATAATAAGAGTTTAGATTATTAAGTAATAAATTGTATTGACATGTTATGATTAATTGATTTACATCAAAATGTTATTATGTTAGCAATGATCAGCATGAAAAGCGTGTAATAATTTATGATAAACATGAAATATTTGGTAATAAGTAAATAAGTAAACCCTTTTCAATATTTAATTTGTTTATCGGATTTCTAAAATAAAAATTGTGTTCAAATGTACATTAAAGTTATACAAACAAAATGCATTTGTCTTTTATTACAAAGTTGATTAGCCTAGCAAAGTTGAAGATAATGCGAAATAAGCTCAACACGTTCAATTTTCTCAATTAGCTATATTGAAGTGTTTAATGGATTTTTAAAATATTAAATTGTATTTAAATTTTAAAGTTAAATGCCCATTTAAATTCAATTTATTTTGCATGTTCAGAATGAAATAATTGGGATAAAAAAATATATGCTCAATATGAAATACTTGTTTATATGATTCCTAAAATATCCTTAAAATATTAAATACATATTCTTAAAAATAATAATAGTATGTAATAATAGTGTTTTATAGATTCCATACAAATTGCATTTGAAATGCAAGTGCATTTTAAATATGATCAGTATGAAGTGATTTTGAAAACAAATTGTATTTAAATATATCAATTAAAATACAGATTAAGACGAACTTGTCACATAATGATTTCCGATAAGAAAATAATCATTCAAACACAGAATTCAAAGTTCAACTTTTTTGTATGGAAAGACTATAAGTAAGATAATTGAGACTGTACATTTCAATACGAATAATCCATTGGTACATCCAGGTGACCTTTAGCATTTTTCCGTCTTAGCAAGATGCATTTTGAAAAGCAAGATCTTTCGGTTCTCTCATTTCTAGTAAGAAGAAGAAGCTGGCATATAAAAGCCATCCCTTCGGGCTATCTTGGAAACAGTTTCCCCCAAAAACCACCATATAAAATTACTGCGAAATAGTCAAGTATGGCATCAAGAAAATGGTAATAAACTGGTTTCATTTCTAGAGTTAGTTCCTTTTCTGTTTACGATGTTGGTCTTTTAAAACTCACCGTAGTAAGTACTTTGACTCTGAGATAAAAAAGCGCCTTAGCAAAGCATTCTTAGCCTTTTTCTTATTCAGGTTTCGATTGCTTTTCCCCTCCGCAATATCGTCGTGCAAAAGTCTCAAGCTAAGATGCAATAATGGCCTCCATCATTGACTTAAGACCCCGGATGACTATTGCATAGCCTTATATGGCAATCCAATGGCAAACGCAGCCTCGCATATTTACATAGGAACATTATCTAGTATAGGCGAGACTTGTTTTCATCGCCTTGCCACAATTTTATAGACCAAAAATATATATTATTTCAAAATATAAATGGGAACAGTTTCAACCGTTGCAAATTATACAGACCAATAAAAATAAACCAGGAAATGCATTTGCTCCAAGCACCATATATGAAAAAGGACATTTTTGGCTCAAATTTACTGAAATTACATCAATTAACAAAGTATATTATATGGAATTGGGTATATAAAGACATAAAATAGATGATTGATTTTTTGAAAAATACACGGTGCTATCTATGCTTAGAAGAAGCTTAAAAATGCCACAATCCTAAAACAATGTCTTAACGCAAACCTAGTGTCTTACAGCCATGCAAAATGGTTTTGATCAAATAAGGATATTTTTTTAATTAGTGAGATGTTAACAATAATCTTTAAATCTATAATTAATTGATTTGCTTAATTTATATTAATTTGTAATTTTATATAAATTTTATATTAAAGGTTACTCCCATTGAATAGGTAATCACTAATAGCACATAAGCTAGCAGTGTTTGCCTGCATTGGGGGGCAGAATTTATTAAATTTTATTCCAAAATTGAAAATAAGAAAAATAACATCACCTGTTTACATTATGTTAGGAACCACAATATTAATGCATGCATTTTAAAGGTAAATCAAGATAAAGCTGGAAAAATTTAGGTTTTTCAAATTAAAAATGAAGTGGGAAATAGGCATTTCCTAAGGCATTGCCTGCATTCAGGAGCAGCAATTATAAAATGCTGTTTTATACATAAAGATGAGTAACTAGCATTTAACAATTTACTTAAAATTACTTAACTGATATTTATTCGTTTAATTAAGAATTAGTCAAACCAAAATCAAGCTCACAAAAATCAGCATAGGCATAATTTTAAAAAAAATATCTAAATAAGCAATCAGTAATGGCTTGGAAGTTATGCATGTTTGCCTACTTAAGTGGGCAGCAATTATGCAACTTTATTATCTGCATAAAATAAACAAATTATAATTCATATTTATACAACTGTAAGTCAATCCAATGAAAAGCAAAAATAAATTCAGCATTGCCTCAATTAAAAAAGTGTATGTCAATATGAATTGTAATACGTAAATATTGAAATACATTAAGCTAAGTAAGTTAATTACTTTCTGGATCATTTATCTATATTTATCAACAGTGAATACATATCTTGAAAGTAGGATTAAATGTCTTCTTAGGCAAGACTTGATGAAATCAAATGCAAATGTAGCTAATGTGAATATGCCCTGGAAAAATTTTCATCGCACGAGTTAGCAGAGTATAAATTGGCAAATCTCTTCTCATGAAGACTAGCCTACGTTTAAATCATTACTTAAGGTGCACATCCAAGAAAGGCTTCATCACCCTGAATACATACATTCATGATGCAGTTAAGCACTTTCAAATTATTAGGCCTACTGATGAGAAAACCGACAAAAAAATGCAATTTCATCTTCTTTTCTGCTACTGAGTAGATTTTAAGCGAGCATCTTAAATTTGCATCCATGGTTGCATAATTGTAAAGAAAATTAAGATTTGGGTAAGCTTCCAGAAAGTATGTTCACTGGCTCCTGAAAGTTTAATGGAAATGTGCTTGAAGAGATATTAAAGGGTGTAATGGTATTTTTTAATTCCACTATAAGTACGCATGCGTTATTAGCTAGACTAATTCTTCGTTGAAAAGCATTTTTGTTGAAGGATAAATACTTCTATCCTATATAAGCTTTTCTTAATGTGGAAGAGAGCATTGAATAAGTCGAACAAATTTAGGGTTTAGGCAAATTGGTGTGATTAATTTCCCCCCAAGAAATAATCTTGTGGATATGGTAGAAATAAATTCAAATATTTAGGATGGGGACAATTTAAGGCATGGAAAAGCTAAAGATCAAAATGTAAGTAATGTACTTAAGCTGAAATATTGACTTTTCCCCATGGATTTCTAAGTGTGGTTTGGGTCGGCTGCTAATAGCAATAGTGCAGCTTTAAAATCAAGTTAATGACCCTACACAAAATAGATAGCTTCATGACAAAGCCATCATTTAATAAGAATCAATCTTTTAAGAGCAGGATTTACACTTTTAGATATATATTAAGTCGATGACCTATGAAAAATAAATCTTGATATCATTAATTATACATGATGAAAATGAATACTCAGATGTTGAAATCCCAGTCTGGCATTTTAATTTTTACAAAAATAAATTTGAAATCAATTGATAATGCAGGATGTATAATAAACAGACTATTTTGTTATTTATATTTAATTTGATTAAAGTCAAACTAATAATTACTGAAAATATGTAAGACATGAATGTTTTCATTAAATTAAATTCATTCATTTATGATACAGACTATCAACTGTTTATAGAATAATAAGGTTTAACTTTTCGGGTATTAAATCCCCTTATGGATCTCTGTTTGATGTTTAAGGTTACTGCTGAGGTAGGTTTGGATTGTCATGTATATTATGGACTGAGATATACAGTAACTGTTGACTATGTGATATAGTACAAATGTAAGGCTCATTTATATTCGTTGGTAAATGTGTGCTAATATTGTTTTGGGGGTTAATTGGGATATTGTTTATATTTGATATTACATTGTCTTTAGGAAATGGTACGTATATTAGGTGTTCCCATGTGGAACAAGTAGGCTTGTTTTTAAAAATTTATTTAAACAGCTAGTGCATCATATCAATAATATCTCAAAAATATAATTATACTGCTAGAGGTTATTAGTAACATCTTTGATAAGTGTGTCTCGAACTATCCCAAAGAGACCCATTTACTGACATTTGACCTATCTTATCACTAATATCCCTTGTCAAAATCTTAAGTGTACCTCCAAATACAACAATATTTATTTTGTTAAACAATAGTCAAAAATTGTTATATCTTTCTGAATAGCCAAATTAAAGTCAGTCCAATTGTTACATAAACACAAAGTAAAAAATCTATACTTTTTTTTATTAAAAATATCCATTTTAGTCTTTTTTCCGCAATGCAGGTATTCAAGCATTTTGCAGCAGCTCACAATATTGAGGACAAAGGCAACTTAATAATATTCCATAATCAGTTAACTAAAGATGTTATATAAGTTTGCATTAACAGCTACAATTTATGTTAACATAGGCAGCATTATTTTTTATGAGAATCTTTACCTATTTAATGAATATTCATTCTAGCACCCACAAAACAGCCAATTAAGAGCTAGCCACCTAATGTATTCATTGACGTCATTACACTCGTTAAAGTAATGAGCTTAAAGATGTAATTTTTACCAACTAACTTGATAATGGTCTTATATTTTAAATTATTTAAGATTGAAACACAAAGCTTTAATAGACAATACTGTACTGATCATATAAATCATAAATAAATCTCGCAAATAAGATTTCCTAAAGTTTGATTTAGTCAGTAAAAAGTTAATGACATTTCCTAGTGAACATATCAATATATTAAATTATTTTATAATTTTTGGCTAAATTCGTTTACAACACACTTGATATTAATCTGAAAGATGTTGAATGTAATTTGTTTTTTTTTACAAAATGTACCATGTTTCCGGGAATAATACAATAATTAGTTTTTCTAGTTTTGTGAAATTTTTTTACAATAACTCACATGTTTACCAAAGGGTTAATAAAAAAATTTCTTGGAATTTTCTGAGTAATAAAGCTTTTTTCACCATTTTTGGTGACTATTACATTTTATTTTATTATAGCAATTCTTGCTAAAAATTGAAATTGACTCATTTTTTGTAAATTTATTTTATAATCATCCATACCTTAACTGTTAATAAATAAATATTTACTGTGATTTGGTCGTTTCAGCTTCACCACCATTTGAAAACATAAAATTTGTAAAAAAAAATTTGTAAAACAAAATTGTTATTGTTTTCTCAAAGCTGATTTCAATCGACCCTATATATTGTTTACCTACAGTGAAAACATACTTTTTGATGAAATTTCATCATTACAAACTAGACCATTGATGGACACTTGGAATTGTTGTGTTATTTTTGTCTATAATTGTGTTCAGTCACCCAGATATTTACCAAAATAACAATTAATAAATTTACAAAGCATTTCCTTGGCATTACAACTTTTTTTACCATTTCTTAAGAATAGTTCCCTTCAATATTTCATATTTTTTGCTAAAATGTCTGCCTCACATGTTTACCTAAAACTGTCCAAATTGCTTTGAGGTGCTGTTTCCGGTTATGTTCTTGCACATGTATGTATGAAGTGATGATCTTGTGAAGGAGTCAAATTGGCTTCATGCCTGCTGACATTCAATTGGTAGAGTGATCAAATCAGTTGGATTAGGCGTCATATTAATTACGAGCTTGTAAGTGAGGCGTTCACTTACTAAAGTGACACTTAAGGATCTTCCTAGGCTTAAACTATGATGCTCTTCGATCAACATTCGACCGAGTAAACATGTGTTTCAGCTCTGATTAAAACCCGGTTTTAGTGCGCTTCACTGAACATGTTCATACACGTTTCCTATAAGGACAGGCCTATTTACATTGTTCTATCAAGAAGCTTTGATCCAGAAGTTGTATCGACGTAAGAAAAACAATCACTTTAGGTCATAACTCGTCCTCATTTATCAAAATTTCTCCAACGACTTTAAAATGTCTGAGACTTTTGATAAAACTTACATTACACGTATGAAAAAGTGCGTATTTGAAAGCGTTAATAATTGGGAAACAGTTGTAAGGGTTACAAATTTGATGAGGAAAGCTCATTAATTTAGTAAGGAAATCCATATAATTTGGAAAGTATGATAATGATGATTAAATATTTCAAATAGACTAGGATATTGCTAACTTGGACTTGATATACAAACTGAATGGTCGAGAATTAAAATCTAAAGTTGGTTAATAGAAATGTGTTGGAAGATTGATAATTATTCATTTAATTGATTTCAACTTATGCATTTTAATAATTTGTTAATGCATGTGTATAGTGAATGCAATTAAATTAATAAGTATAAAAATTAGTACAAAAATAGGTTCCGACAAAATTCCCTATACCCTTAATGTGTTAGCCATAACGTTAGATATGTACATAACGAACCGCTCCATATAACGAACTGGCCCGATCAGAATGACTATAGGCTACATCCCATGTATGAGCCTCTTGGTATAACGAACGAACGGTTAGGATGACCCCTTAATTTCAAAAATATGTATATACTGTTTATAATGAATGGCCGTTTTGTCATATTGGATATAACTATAAAAACATTGTTTTAAAACTCTTATTTAAGGGGTATACACAAAATAAAACAAAAGCAGCTTTAGTGTTTAAGACTGTTCAGCATTTGGCAAAAACTGTATTTCTGATGTTCGTCATATCGAGAGCATCCTATAGCCGTTCGTCATATTGAGTGCCGGCTGTAGCTTAGATCTATGAACACAGTATTTTTATCAATTTTTTTTCCCAGAATTTTATTTAGAAAATGTGCTGGGCTCGTCAAGAAATTTATTAATATGAAAGGCCGGGGTGTTTAGTTCAGTCTTAAATATATTCCTAGAAATCAACTTTCCTTATTCATGTACAGTAGGCCTATATCTGCTCATTTTTAATCCTGAGACATCAGAATCAACTAATTTGACATTAGATGTTTGTAAAAAAGTCATGTCTTGCTACCTGACTTAACGTTCATGGGGGTTACACTGACCGTTGTTAATCCATCAATTGGTAGCCAACTCACATTGTTCGTGTACTACAATGGGATTAAGAGAAAAGCTAGGGTACAGCAGTAAGAATCCACCTTGCTGGGTCACGTATCCAGTGTGTTGACCCATCAACTGCTGCTCGTGATATAGCATAATACAAAAGTGTTGGTCCCTGGAAATCCCCCTTATTCCTTTATTTGCTCACTTGTGCATGGTGTCTGTAGACTTTAACGTTTGCCTTTGAAAATGCTGCTGGTGGGGCCATCACCTTTTATTGTTTTCTCCTAAGCCGGTGAACCAGCATTTAAGATCGTTTCTGCAAGCCGTGAAATTTTGTCCTTGCTACTGCGTCAATTTATTGTTTTACAGTAGACCCTTTCTATCTTGGGCATCTAATGGTCCAACAGTGGAAAAAAATACCCTTAAACGTTAGAGCTACAGAAATCGAAATATTATGGGATTTATGACATCACTTTTTAGAAGTAAATTTAATAAGGGCATGACACCCATTTCAGCCAATTTATGTTTGGAATTTATTTTAGATTTTTTTTAAATTCGTTCCTATTTTTAAGTTGGTGCTAATTAACATTTAGCTTAACGAAATATTCAACCATTAAAATGAGATGTAGCCTACAATGTATGTAAATAGTTTATAACAGGTAGTCTATAATAACGTGCTAAAATTAGATCGTTAATATACATTTTGCAACTTTGATCTAGTAAGAAATCCATTAATTATTAATTGTAACAAATTATACATGTATAACATCCCATAAAATAACATTTAAATTAATTGTATTTGACACATGTTATTTACTATAATATTCATAAATACAATATTCATTGCATTAATGTATACATGATATGTCTGGACGGTCTGAGTACCGAAAGACTTAATACTTTCTTCTAAAGATTCTTCTTCTCAAAAATTATAATAATTTTCAAATATTATAACAGAAAAGTTGAAACTTAATGGATTGATTAATTAATCAAATAACTAACACTTAATTGAATGCCAGATATTTTTTAAAAATTCTCATAAATTGGAGAAACTTAAATTATATTTTATCAAGTTTGGCTACTTAATGTGTTTTCATCAAAATTATAAATATATTTTATTTTACTAACGAAATATTATAACTTTAAAAAAGCATGTTTCATTATTTCGTATTAAATTTAGAAATAAGTAAATGATAAAACTTAGCTATAATATTGTATTTGTAATCTCAATACAAAATTTAAACATTTTACAGTTTTAGATAAACAGTTTTACTATTTTTTATAAAAATTTCAAATTTTTACTTAATTTCCTGCAATCAAGCCGGTACGAAATTCTATAACATCTTTTTCAGTCAAAACGTTTAAAAATACTCGTAAATCAAATTTAATCTTGTATTTCTGTGTAAGTGGACTATTATTGTTATCACAAGAACGTTTTATTATTCATAAATCCGGATGCAACGAAGTTCGGATATAACGATCTCATTTCTATGGTCCCTCGAAGATCGTTAAAAGCGAATTCCGTTGTATTCAATATCACTAGCAGCGTTAATGTGTAGAGTTGGTCTAAATGTAGGGGTGCCCATGAATAGAGATTGGACTAGTTTTATGAAATAGCTGGCAGACGTATAGTGTTGAATGTATAAAAGCAAAATCGAAATAGAACGGAAGATGCAAACCGTAAAATGTCTTATGTCAAACGATTTAGTGGATTTGACGAAGATTTCACCTTCGTCCTTGACAAGACAGAAATCAATGACGTACAAAAGCATTAAATCGCTTTCTAGAGTCCAGAATTCGGTAGTATTTTTTTTTGGGATGGGGGGGAGGAGGATGGAGGGGGTTATCGATTTTTCGTATCATTTTGCCCTTACCATAATACATAATATACGCCAATTTTAATGCTGCAGTCATTGCGAGGGAGTACCGAAGATGTTTACTCGCTTTTTCCCTAGAATCTGTCTAAAATTGTATAATATTTATGATTGATTACAATCCATGCTGCCAAGTAGGCCTTCTCGTCCTATTGTGAAAGGCATTAAATCCAGAAGATGAAGAAAGATGAAATGCTATTTCTACACAACAAACTTGAAATGCATGAGATTTTCATATGAAATATTTAGCGTGTTTTTAAAGTAACGCAAGTGACTTTTACTACGCTGTACAAATATCTAGTGTGATGTCCTGAAGCAGATATCTATTTTTCAATTTAGAAATACAAGTACATGCATAAAAATATATATTTCAAAAATATAACATGTATAGTTAAGTACTTCAAATTACCATGGAATTAGATTCGTATTATCTACATGAAAATCTGCTACTTTTATATATATATATTGTTAAAATGCTTTCGAAAATATATTTTGTAGCCCTAAATGCATCATATCATATGGATCATACTGAAGTATTTATCATATCGAACTTATGATATCATACCTTTGTAAAAAATCAGCAGTATATACAGTTTTCTTGAAATGAAAATAAAGTATACTTTTCTTAGTATACTCTTTATTGTAAAGTGGACGTAGAAGTATACTAATTTGTTCCAAAAAATTGCACTCAAGTAATTTCAACAAAGTAGGTAGGCTATTTTTCACACTTAAAATTCTTCAATGTGATACACTGTTTTAATATTGTTAGGCCTACACCATTATATAATAAAATTGTATAGTTAGTCTAAATGATTTTTATTAAAAATTGATCAATTAATTATGTAGCCAAATTAATTGATATAAAATATCTATTAAAACAATACATGTATTACCACAAATAATCAGAAAATTATTCGTAATTATAATTTCAATGACAAAGCATTGCATATTTTTAAAATAGGATTATAATTAGGCCAAACTTGATTCATTAATTTTAAACAATATTGATATTTATGACTATTGCTACGAAATATGCATTGTTTCAAATGTATTTATCAAAATTTGTCTTGGTGTTAGGCCTATGTGCGAAAAGTCTATCAAGTGAATCGATATTGAAATATCAAAGGCAAATTTCAAAATCTGGTAACAATACCAGATGTTTGTTTATATGACGTCATTCTCGTCTTTAGGAACTTTTAAATTGGTGAAAACGTGATTTTCATGAAAATTATGCATTAAAATTACGCATTAAAATTACGTATTGAAATTACAATTTAAGAAGCTCTGAAGAGTAATCTTAATTTGCAAATTTCCAGTGCGTGTTGTCCTCTGGGTCTGCTCAAGAAGTTAAGACAATGAAAATCATCTCAACAATGCATATTGCCCCAGAGTTTCATTAATAGTCTTCCACTTTCTATAGAGGCATAAAAATAGTGCATAATATGCAAAGTTCAGAAGCAAAATGAAATCGATAGTGTGATAAAGTTGATTCACTCGGGCTAAAACCTGGTGGAAATTTTATTATACAGGTTACACCGTGTGTCTCGTGAGCATTTACCTATTAAATTAGGCTATGTGTTATACAATGTATATAATTGCCCCCTGCAACACATGAAAGCGTAATATTAGATGATCATTAAGTAAAACTTGCCATTTTATGGAGAGAAAAAAAGCACAAGTCTTATTTCGCACGATATAAAAGTAATGCAAACGGAAGTCAACAACCTGGACTGGTTATTCACGTGACAGGAAATGACGATTACGACCCTCAGTGGACTGTTATTATGACCACAATTACCAACAAAGTGGCCGACACTCTGATGGAAACAACATTTTCGTCATAATTAAGGCATCTAGCAAACCACTTTTCTTGGGATTTCAAAAAATAGATCACACTGCAATTGAGGGGAAAAAATAGGTTTTGGAGGCACAAAATTGGATGTCTAAAACACGCAGAGGACTTAACTAGATTTTGGAAAAGTCGATGAACTTTTACAGTTACTGCAACAATAGCATTACCTATATGAAAATTGGTGAGGATATCCAAATTGTATGTTGGTACATTCAAAATAAAAGCATCTTTAGAGCTATTATAAAATAAAACCAAGAAACAATCGTCAGGAAAGTCAGGAAATTTACAGGAATTTTTGATGAATTATGAAAATTACACTTGAAATTATAGTTGATGTAGAAATTTCTGGCTTATAGTTAAGTATACAGATGGTTACATGTAGTTCTTAATTATTATATGTCCAATTTAGGCAAAATTTGCATAGTATTACCGTAAGTTACTGTTGTATTTGAAAAAGTGATTTATGATTAGCCCTTGTTGAATGCTATCCATTTACTTTGGATTACGCCGGCTGATGAAGTACCCATAATGCACCGCATAGAAATCAAAATTCTTTCTAATGCGAGCAAGGGGTAATATTATAGTGTTAGGGGTTACAATTTGGGTTTGCAAACACACCTATGTTTTTTCTCTAGTGATCACAAGTGATCTTACCATATTTAGGAACAATCGGTCAAGTGGATCAAAAGTTTTTGTAGAACATATGAACGTACATACATTTTTTAGCCATAAAAATAATGCCATAATATTTATAGAATTTATATAAATATAAAGTTTATATTACGAAATATGTACAAAAGTATTTTTCTAACTGCATTGATTGTAACTAAACTCAACGTAACTTTATTTTTATAAAAGTGATGCGAAGTCATGCATTGATGAGTTTGAAAATGTACAAGATTTCAAGATGTAAAATTTTCAAAATGCATCACTTGAAATGACCAACAGAGATAGCCACTGATGGATGACTTCCTTTGTCAATAAACTTCTAAACTTTTCTTGGTTTAAGATAGGCAAACTTCTTCCTGTTTTAAAGTAGACCTGTTTGATAGGATGCTTTTCATGAGAAATATCACTATTGGTTCAATAATATAAGCACATAAGCTTGCTGAAAATGTTAAACAACACATCCTATCTATCCAGAAAAGAGCTTTTCAAAATTGTCCATTGTTAAAAAAATTAACGAAGCTACATGTACATAAAAGGGATGAAAGTGACCATCATAATATCCATGGATGACATTTCAGCGATCGCAATTAGGGAAATTTCAATTTCATAAATTGAAGCTTAGCCTAATGAAGAGAAAATAGTGAAAAATTGAATATACGTCAGTTATAAAGATGACACGTTGTTTTGTGCAACTTCCTTATTAGATTTACCATTGACATTTAATTACGTGTAATATTTCAGCTGCTGTAATTAACACGCCGTATTTAAAATTTCGCCACCACCTTTTGTTACAATGCTCCTCGCCTGTCATGTGCTGACAATGAATCTGATATGGAAAGCTTTCTCTAGATCTTATCTAACCCATTATGCATTTACTCGTATAGATGTATCTGCTTCTTCCTTAAGACTAACCCAGAGCTCAACTGAAACGGCTCTAATAATCTATAGCCGGTTTTATCATTGTCATTGTTGTTGAGAAATTTACTTATAACGAGCAAGCACATCTGAAAATAGCACAAAGACCAAAAGTGCAAATGAAAACCGGTGTTGTATACCATCACCGGTTTCCATTATGTTGGCACATATCCAATAAGTATATGACAAAAATTTAACTTTCTAATATACACCAATGTACAAGTAGAGTGTTTTCATATCGTACATGTATAATCTTTGCATTTTAAGTGAAACTGTGCATGACGAATTCTTTGAATACTCAAACTATGAAACGACAAACTCTTTAAATTCTACTGTATTACTAAATATTACTACATGCACATGTATAAGATTACAAGTGTATTTGGTTTTCTATTCATGAATTTGGTCAGCCCATAATAAAACATTAGCAATTTAAAAGGATCCGTTACTTAAATCTCAAATTTAAACACAAAATGCACCAATTCAAGCATACTTTAGATTATACTATTTTATGAATTAATAAATGGCATTAAATTGTTTAAAATAGTATGTATATTCATTTAAAACTTTTTATTTGCGCTAATCAACACTATGGAGCGCTCGTGCTGCATCTTCGCGTTCGCATGAACTTGCAATGCGCTACCCGTAGCGTACCGTTCTAAGTTGAGAGCGCTGTAGCATAATGAATGCATTTTTTGTATTTAAAATGGTAATTGTTTTTGCTTAAAAATGTCAACAAACTCTACTAAATTTTGATAGAGAATTAAAAATATCACCGAAGACTGAGCTGATCACAAAATTTCAGCTCTCTATAGGACTTTTGAAAGTTTGTTAAAAACAACCTCAAAAGTTTTTGCCTGTATACAGGCAAAAACCTACTGTTACCCATTATCCATTATACCACACATTCTCTCTCATACATCAGTATTAATAACGGTTTTTATACAATATTAAATAACAATGTTTTAGTATATTTACAAGCACCTTCATTCACTGGTAAGGACGCCATTTGTTCTTTTGGAAAAATGCCACAAACGTCTACTAGATGGCATTACTGATGCTATTTCAGTACACTGCAAAGTGAAACATCTAAATTTTTATTTTAGCTGGAACTGAAAACAAGCTGACCATCTGAATTTCAAAT